>JAPKLW010001401.1:179438-206158 GCA_026898455.1 Plectranthus barbatus | reverse complement strand
TGATCCTGTGTTAGGAATTAGAAACTATTTTTTTAAGCCTAATTCCCTTATACTTTAAATCATTGTTGGCTTTTATTTGAAATATATTCCTGTTAACAAAGATGCATGTATAGTAATTAGAGCTTTCTGTGATTCGTGAATATATGGTGCCTGAATATTACTGTCACCATAAGTCGTTCAATCTAATAATATTATTTTATGCATAATTTATGTAGTTAAAATGTCTGACATCAACAAAAGAGAATTTGCCGAGCTCGCCCTTGACGGCAATAACTATTTAACATGGGCTTTAGATGTTGAAATTTATCTAGCTTCATGTGATCTAAGCGAGACCATAATTCAAGATTCATCAAGTAGCTCTGCCCAGAAGGCAAAAGCTCTGATCTTTCTTCGCCACCATTTGAATAAAGACCTAAAAAATGAATATCTTACTGAAAAAGACCCCGTTGTGTTATGGCAATCCCTGAAGGATCGCTTTGATCAACAAAGATCAATAGTCCTACCTCAAGCACAGTATGATTGGTTGAATTTGCGATTCCAGGACTTTAAGTCTGTAACTGAATATAATTCAGCTTTACACCGCATAGTATCACAACTAAAACTCTGTAAGCAGAAAATTACAGAAGTTGAGCTGATAGAAAAAACTCTATCAACATTTCATGCTAGCAATCTTGTACTCCAGCAGCAGTACAGAGCAAAAAATTATGCTAAGCATTCTGAACTTATATCTGCTTTACTTGTAGCAGAAAAGCATGACCAACTTCTTATGAGAAATCATAATGCAAGACCTGTTGGTTCACAAGCTGTGCCTGAAGCACATGCTATTGCCCAACAACACAATGCTACCAGAGGTAGAGGACGAGGTCAAGGTCGAGGATATATTCGTGGTAGAAGAGACTGATCACAACGGTATGACCGAGATCATGGATACAACAATAGATCTCAAGGTTATGGAAGAAGAAATGACAATAAACCACACCTACAAAAGGCAAGTTCATCTCAACAAGCAACTGATAAGAAAGTTTGTTATAGGTGTGGATGTGATGGTCATTGGTCTCGCATATGCCGTACTCCTTTGCACTTAGTGGAAGCATATCAAAGAATGTTAAAAGAAAAGAAGGGCAAAAATACCCAAGATTTGCCTGAAGCAAACTTGGTTATCAATCATGATGAATATGATGATGATGACTTATTGAAATATGAGCTCGTTCAGGATGAAGATCCAAACAAATTGAACTTTTAAATTCCTTTAAAAATCTTTAGGATTTCTTATGTTTTGCATTCCCTTTTATTGTTATTTTTTTTATGAACTTATTAAAAACTTCTTTTAATTATCTATGCACAATGAAATTATTGAGTTTTATTTACTTGAATTTTTTTATGCATATATTCAACTTAATTATCATGGTGCGATGAAAATAAAATTTAATAACCCATAATTTTTAATCTTATGGCATGAGTACTAGGGTCTTATTGGGCATATTACTATAATGTGTCGGATTATCATAATGTGATATCACATACAAATAAAAATTTATCTTTCAGAAGATATATTTGGACCAATTTATCAAATATTAGGGTCGTTTTCAAGTTTCATGGTTATTATTCCTTTAAATCCGACCAACTGCATATTGTAACTATCCCCCATATAATAGTGTAGTAAATAAATAATCATTTCCCATCTGTGAATCATTTTATTACAGTCTATATTTGTATATCACCACCAAAGTATACCTATAAGGGCTCTCAACGTTATATAAAATATACGTTGTACAAAAATCTCCTGTCTATAAATAAACCTTAGTAGCCTATTTTAGAGTACGTTGACTGTAAACATAAAGAAGATCATTTGTCGGCATTAGGGGGAGATATAAGCCCAAAGATAATGGAATGCCGAAAAATGTCAAAGAATAAAAGGATCTTCATAGTTAAAGCCACACATGAATGAATCAAAACTTGCAATATTTAGCAAGTAATCTGCCATATGCATTTATAAATGCATCTATTGTATATAGTGGAGTGATTGAACTTATGCACCATAAATAATTAAAGACCCTAATGGACCAAATGAATGAAACTCCTTAATACTATAAGTATGAGAAATTTCATACCAGAAGTATGAGATATATATTGGTGCATAAATTAAAAATCCGCGGTCAATAAAATCAAATATATAAATAACACTCCAGTGACCCCTGAAGAGGAATATTTGACCTCTCGAAGAGGATTGTCCTGAAGACATGAATCCCAATACATTAGCACGTGCACCAAATAATAAAATTATTGGGATTGCGGAACAAATATATTAAAATATTATGGGAAATGATAAAAATCAAATAATGTCATGAATACTATGAGTAAAGGAGAAGAACATAAACTTTATAGTTGTCGACAACATACTTATTCCACAAAATTGCTCCAATCTGGATCCAGAGATTAAATGCTAGAAGTATTATGATTAGCTAAAAATCTAAAAATGAGCAATTGGAATAGAGATTAACTCGCTCATGAATATTATCCCTGCAGGATATATAGATTACTATGAGGTGGTAAAATATAAAGCGAGATTAAGATCTCAAGGGTTTTTCGCAGAGACTCATACTTGATTTTAAATAAATTAATCTCCTATTTGAATGGCATAATGTTCCGCTACTTGATTTCTATGGCAGAAAATATAATTTTATATGTGCAGTTACTAAATTTCATGACTACATATTGATATGAGTCATTGTACGATAATATTTATATTAAATCCCTGATGGATTTTATAGAAAATAGACCGCAACATATATAGTGATGAGATCATTGCATAAATTCCTCTTGAAGAAGGAATATATTAACTTGAAAATTAATTCATGCCTAAAGACGGAGTATGAAATAAAAAGACTTGGATAAGACCAAGTATTATGTCGACCTGCAGATCGACAATCCCTCGAAAGAGTTATTATTATTTATAACACCAGTCGATGTGTAAGAGTTCTAGAGAGATCTATTATATCTATTCAGAACACCAATGTCATTTGATTCCCAGAAGTGGATAACGTCTCATTTAGACTTAAAGAAGATAACATGATACTTTTGGACCAGAAGTTCTCAATTTAAGTGTCTTTTGTACACTATATTTTATCAGGCCTGATACAATATTCAAAATTATCTTGCTAGCAAGACTTTGTGCTTCTCTTACAAAAAGACATTGAAATAAGCACATTATTTGTTATCTTCAAGGTATACAAATCTTGATATATTCTATAACAAACTAAGTATGACATTGGTGGTCTAAGTGAATAAAGGAATATTTATTTGATCTTGATAATTATAGATCTCGTACTCCTTATTTTGTTCTCTATTGTGGTATTGACATTTTTTTATCAGTTCGAATGTTTTTCTAAACCACTCATAGATGGATTTTCTTTGAGAGCTACAAAAGGTGTATGATTAATATTCTTTTGCATACATTGGAATATCGTATGATATTAGGATACCTGAAATATTCTTCATCCGCCAGTGTGAGGATAATAAACTTGTGTTGCATAAATGATTAGTGGGTACACTAGATAAACTTAATGAAGTTTATTACTTGTATACATTACCCACATCAACTCCCCAAGAATGATTGTTTTTCAGAATGTTTGATCTTGTGATAATCTTGAAGATTATTCATAGAGTCATTTCCTACATATATGGATAATATAAGATTGCTTATACTTATAAGATTTTGAATATCATTGTTTTGAGGGGGAGCGACATTTTGAAAATTAAACCTTGAAGGTTTACATTATGCCCGAAAGGCTAAATATGTGTACTCTTTTTCTCTTGCTAAGTTTTTCCCCATTGGGTTTTCTTAGTTAAGGTTTTTAATGAGGCATCTAGTGCAACACATGAATAAACGCATGTCATGTACTCTTTTCCTCGACTGTTTTATCCCATAGGGTTTTCGGCGAGGTTTTTAACGAGGCATGAACATAACGAAGTAATGTCCAAGGGGGAGTGTTATAAATATATTTATTTGATGGACATTACTTAAGATATACTTTAGAGATATATACATATCTTTCTAGATTTCTATAGAAGATATGATTTCATCCTTATATATAGGACAACATATTGTAATTCTCCACACATCACTTCAATAATAATATTCTCTATTTTCCTCTCCATCTTGTTCTCTCTATTATTTTCACTTTATTATTGCTTATCTGCGATATATGAAGGATTCGATTTACAACAAATTCAACATTTTATAGGGATTGAAAAATCTCAATTGTACAGAAAGTTTTGAGAGAAAAATCTTGCAGATGACATAAACAAGTCCATTTAAAATAATATGTTAAATTTGACTTCACACCCAAAATTTAATACTTTAATTATTGATTGAGGAACCGAAAAATAAATCTTCAATTTAGGATTTGAAAGACTCCAAAGAATTAGGATTTCAATATCGAATTTTGGATTAAGAATATAAGGATATTTCGTATCCTGAATTTAAAATTAATCTTTCGGATCTTGAATTGATAATTAAATTATTTTTTAATCTTTAATCAACAATACTCCTATGTTTAAAGGACTTGAGAATATTTTAAAATAAAATAATATTCACAAATAATAATCTACTTTTATATCAACTGTCAGCTAAATTAAACAATTCTCGATCCATTATATACTTATTTGAGATTATTGTCTAATCTCAGCAATGAGAAGGAATGATTTAGGCCCAGTGGTCCACCGGGCTTGAAAATATTACCCTCGTTGGGCCATAGGCCCATTTTCTTACCTCTACGTCCGCCCACGTGGGGGAGGGCCCAAAAAAAGTAAGAAAAAGAAGCAAGGTTAGACAGAGGTTTTATGTTAAAAATTTAAAATATAAACCAAAAGCAAGCACTACAAGAAAAATATTGAACAACAATACTAAAAAGACAACAATTTTTGTTAAAAAGTATTGTCTTTTAATAAAATAATACGCTAGAAAACAACGGTTCTACACTAGTATTGTTTTTCACGTGTTGTCTATAATCGAAAAGACAATAGTCACTAAAAAATACGCTAAAAGACAACGGTTTTACACTAGTGTTATTGTTTACGTGTTGTCTATTATCGAAAAGACAAGAGTTGCTAAAAATCACGTTAAAAGACAACAGTTTTACATTAGTGTTGTTGTTTACGTGTTGTCTATCATCGAAAAGACAACAGTTGCATTCGTGTGCTGTTATTCTATTTTTTTTTCAAATTTTAATGATTCTAATTTAATTGATAAAAATACTCTGTAATAATTTTAAGAGTTAAACGATACATTTGGTGTATTTTAAAGTTTTCCCTGTATTATTTTATACTTAGATTTTATTTTTGAAAAAATAATAAGTAAATTTAGGAAACAAGATAATTAAATAGAAAATAAAATACCATCAGAGAGTAGAAGATTTTATTCATATTTCTAGTTACAACAATAATAATTGTGCGCTGTCATGTTGTCGGTAATCGAAAGATCATAGGTTTTAAATACCTTTGACACATGTGGGTATGTAAGTTTTAAATTAATAACTCAGAGGAATTAAATATATTTAAATGATTATTCAAAAAAATAATGAAGTGTTTAAAAAAATACCTCGATTCTTAAATTAATTATAAAATGTGAAATGACAAAACATACATGTTTTAATTTATTTGATTTAGATTAAAAATGTATAAATGATTATAATTATAAATTATATAGATATATAATTTGTATACGTAGTTTAGACGATAGTTTGGCTTTTCTCTTGTAGTAAAGTAAAGTATAAAAAATCAGCTAAGCGTAAGCAAATGATCATAAAATGCTCCCATGCTTCCCGAGGGTATGGTGTAAGCCGGTAACGTGCTCAGATTCTGATGTATCAATATAACATTAAACATCAACCTCTTTAATTTATTATCACCTTAATTGATTAGCACATTAAGATGATGAGTATATTAATAAGAAATTATAGATTATTAATTTGCATGAAATTATAGTGTAAAGAATAGGGAATATTATATGAATGGACGAAATATAAGAGGTTCGAAATTTACGACGCTTTAAAAGTGAAAGCTACCACGTGAAAAGAAGGTCCGAAATTAGCAGTAGTATTTAGTAGGCCATGCCCATGCCCATGTCCATGCACATATCAAATCACCTCCTCCATCTCTTCTACCTTCGTCGCCCCCATCCGCTCTTCGTCTTCCAATGGAGGAGAGGCACTCACCGCGCGACGACGGCGCTGCTCCCACCAATCCCTCGCCGCCGCCTCCCGGTGAAGCCGACCCCAGCACCATCGTCGTTCAGATTCCCCGCGACAACGTCTGCCGCGTTCCCCCACCGGATCACGACAGCATCGTGAGGGAGCGCTCCCGCACCTCCTCCGTCCCCAAAAAACGCCGCTATCACGTCCCTCGCTCCGTAATCATCGCCCTCATCGCCGCCGTCGTTGTCGGGATGACAATCCTGGCCGTCCGCTCCACCTTCTACCGCCCGACTCCGCCGCGGTTCACCGTCACCCGCATCCAGCAGTCAAACGACACCTTCCTCTCGCCGGACATAAGCGTCGGGGTCCGGGCCGAGAATAAGAGCCCGAGAATGAACGTGTCGTATAGCGGAGGCGGGTCGGCCGCCCTGCTCTTCGACGGCAAAGAGATCATGCAGGGGAATATTCCGGAACCGGTGAATGACGGGAAGGATGGGGCGGCGGAATTCGCGGTGGCGTTGGGGATAAAATGGGCGGCGCTGTCGAAGGAGATAATGAAAAAGCTGAACGAGGATGATGATAGGGAGAAACTGGTGGAGTTGGTGTTGGAGCTGCCGATGCAGATAAAGAGCTTGCTGAGAAATGAACGAATGAATATGAAGATCGACTGCGAAATATGGGTGCGGCATTCGTTGATGAAGAAGGCGGAGATTTCTTTTCAAGATTGCCAGACGGTTTTTCTCAAGAAAACTTGAAGGTGAAGAAAGATTATTTGTTCGCCATTTTAATTTAATTAATTAATTAAGTGAATGCATGCAGGTTTGTTGGTTAATTTAGATGTTACATTACACGTGCCAGATTCTCTATTTGAAATTCTATAATTACTACCTTGTTAAAATAGAAGAAGATCAAACAATTTTTGTAATAGAGAGATTTGGACCCAGTTTTTTAGTATTACAATTGTATTCCCCTGCAGGTTCTGGGGTTTTGTATATCTTCAATAATAATCATCATCATTCACCAAAAATGTGTCTTTTTTTCTTTTTTTTAATTCTAGTTTAATGGTCAATTCTATATCAAATAGTCTTTTTATTTGTTTTTATAGTTGTATGGAGATAACCTAATGTTTCTAAACAACATTCTGATCCATCATCTAAAAAACTTCCCATATTTGACAGATGATTACGATCAATATTAAAGGGTGTTGAACTTAGAGATAAACATGATAAAGGAAACGAATAGAGGCAAAGAATATTTTTTCTGTTATTCATCATCAATGATACATCCTCAATTTATAGACGTAGTACACATAAAGAAAGAATTAATACAAATTACTTTCCTAATTTGATTGATCTAAAATTGATTTCCCTTGATCTCCAATTGATTCTTTCCAACACTCCCCCTCAAGTTAGATATTGGGATTCCCTATACTTAACTTGCCCAGAACTTCAGAAAAACTACCGGAATCCACAGCTTTAGTTAGGATGTCGGCCAACTGATTTTTTGAAGAGAAAAACGGAAGCGCAATCGTGCCATCTTCGATCTTTTCTTTAATAAAGTGTCGATCAACCTCCACATGTTTAGTACGGTCGTGTTGAACAGGATTACTAGAGATGCTTATCGCAGCCTTGTTGTCACAGAGAAGACGACAAGTCTTTCCAGAGAAGAGCCCTAGTTCCTTCATAAGTCTTCTCACCCATAAGACTTCTGTTAGACCACTTTTAATTCCTCTGAACTCAGCTTCTGCACTGGATAGTGCAACGACCTTTTGCTTCTTGCTTCTCCAAGAGACAAGATTCCATCAAACTAAAATAAAGTAGCCGGCTGTGGATTTCCTGTCGACTGGATTTCCTGCCCAGTCTGCATCGGTGTATGCCTGGATTTTGAGGTTATTCGACTTTTTGAAGAGGACTCCAAAATCATCCGTACCTTTCAGATATTTAACAATTCTTAAGGCAGCTTCAAGACGTTCAACTTGAGGATGGTGCATGAACTGGCTGACTGCTTCAACAGCGTAAGATATATTGGGGCGAGTGTGGGAGAGGTAGATGAGGCGTCCTACAAGTCGCTGATACTGTTCCCGATCGGTATCATCGTCTCCTTCCTTGATTTGGAGCCTATGATTGACAGCAATAGGAGTGGTTGCCGGCTTACAATCAAGGAGTCCGGTTTCTGCAACTAGATCAAGAGTGTACTTCTTTTGGTTGATGAAGATGCCATGTTTTGACCTCAGAACTTCAATTCCTTAGAAGTATTTCAGCCTTCCTAAGTCTTTCATCTCGAATTCCTTAAAAAGGCTTGTCCTTAACCCATTAATCTCGGTTGTATCATTCCTTGTTTGAATCATGTCATCAACATAAATGATTAGACAAATTAGTAGATCCCTCTTCGTTTGATAAACAAGGTATGATCAGAGTTGTTTTGCTGGAAGCCCAATTTCTTCATGACAGCTATAAATCTTCCAAACCAAGCTCTAGGGGATTGCTTGAGACCATAAAGTATTTTCTTGAGTTTGCAAACTTCATCTTTCTTGAACTCATGAGAAAAACCAGGAGGAGGTAACATATACACTTCTTCTTTCAGATCCCCATGAAGGAAGGCATTCGTGACATCGAATTGGTGAAGATCCCAATCTTTGGTCGCAGCAATTGATAGTAGAACTCTGACAGTATTTATTTTGGCAACTGGAGAGAAAGTCTCAACATAATCGATCCTATAAGTCTGGGTGTACCCCTTAGCTACCAACCGAGCCTTATATCATTCAATGGAACCGTCAGACTTTCTTTTAATATTGAAGACCCACCTACATCCAATAGGTTTCTTTCCTTCAGGGAGACGACACTTTTCATAAGTATTGGTTCTGTTCAAAGCATCTATTTCCTTCTGAATCACCTCTTTCCAGTGTGGTATTCTAAGTTCTTCAACTTCTGAAGGAGGAATCTCTTATGTATATAAAGATCTTTAATAGGCATCAGCTTCTTCTGAAAGATTGAGTTTGACGAGAGAGCCAATAGGGTATTTGCTGCGTTGACTCTCTCTTTCAGGCGAATATCGTTTGGGGGGAACACCTCTTGTACTTCGAGGGGGGAGTACATATCGTTCCTGCAAAATAGTTACCTTAGGTTCTGGTTCTCTTAATTCAATAGGTAAATTAGAGGAAGAGGGATCAGAAGAGGAGGGAGGAGCATTATTACCAATAACAGAGGATACCAAGTTTTCAGTAGACCTTGGAGGTAGCACTTCGAGTTGGGTTTGTTCTGAAGAGGAGGGAGGAACATTATTACCATTACCAGAGGATACCAAGTTTTCAGGAGACCTTGGAGGTAGCACTTCGAGTTGGGTTTGTTCTGAAGTCGCTGTGAGTTGATCGACTGGTACCTACTTTTCTTCGGCAGAAGGAATACTTAGGAGCCAGCTTAGATGGTCACTACTACTCTCCCCCTGACCACTAGGATGGTTCTGGAAAAAATATTCTGTCTCAAGAAAGTCACAGTGTATGGTAGTGATGATTTGTCGGGTTTTTGGGTTGTAGCACCTATAGCCCTTTTGGTTATTCCCATAGCCTACGAACACACATTTTTCAGCACAAGGCGCAAATTTGGTGCGCTCGTGTTTTGGAATGTGGATAAAGACTGAACATCCAAAAATCCTGGGTTCAAGGGTGAGAGCGGTAGGAATGGTAACAAGAGAAGAAAGATATTGGAGAGGTGTTTGGAACTGGAGGATTTTTGTAGGTAACCTATTTAGAAGATAAACACTAGTAGCAACAACTGTAGGCCAGAGAGTAGTGGGAACAAAAGATTCTATCATTATAGCACGAGTCATTTCTAAAAGGATTCTATTTTTTCTTTCTACAATCCCATTTTGTTCGAGTGTATAGGGACAGGAGGTTTGGTGCACAATGCCTTTTTGTTGACAAAAACTGAGCATGGATAAATTAATGAATTCTCGTCCATTGTCGGAGCGAAGAATCTGAATTTGTTTTTTGAATTGAGTTTGAACCATAGCATAGAACATAACGAATTTCTAAAAAACCTGTGATTTGGTTAAAAAAAATAGATCCTAGTCATTCTAGAGCAGTCATCAACAAAGAGAAGGAAATATTTAAAGCGACTGCCCCCTAAACACGGAGCAGGGCCCCACACATCAGAATGGACAAGAGAAGAAATATGATCAACTCTTTTATTTTTAGATTGGAATGAATGTCGGTGACTTTTGGCCATAACACAGGAATCACAAGAAATCACAGAGTTTTTAACTAAAGTAGGAAACAATAGCTTAAGGTATCCCCTAGAAGGGTGTCCTAAACGTCTATGCCACAACCACATTTTTTTATCTGCTGATGTCTTAGTAAATAAAGCAGTACCAGTTTGATCGATCTCATCGACACAGTACAACCCGTGTTTCTCAGTGCCACGCCCAATGATCTTCTTCGTCTTGATATCCTGCAGGAGACAGAAGGATGGATTTATAAGAAGAGTGCATTTTAATTCCCGTGTAATATGGCTGATGGAAAACAATTTATGAGAGAGGGAAAGGACAAAAAGACAGTTTGATAGGCATAGGGTAGGAGAGATTTGCACCGTCCCTGATCGAGCAACGAGTACTAAATCTTCATTAGCTGTTTGGATATGAGTTTTATTGATTCTGGAAAGATTTAAAAAATCTTTTTTATCAAACGACATAGTATCGGTGGCTCCGCAATCAAAAATCCATCCCTGAAAAAAAGGTTTATGTTCAGATTTAATTTTACTATAATTACACAAGGAAGGGTATTGAGGCAAATTAGTAAAGCTAGGAGGGGCCGAATTAAGAGAACTGAAAAATAAGGGACTATTTTGCAAATTTTAACATGTATAAAATGAATTAGGGTTTGGTGTGAGTCCAAACCCTTTACCTCTCGTCCTAGCCGCCAGACTTGTTTCTCCCCCAGCCGTTGCCTCGCCATCGCCGACCGTCACCCCGGCAGGATCCCTCAACCAGCCGCCTCACCATCTCGACGCCAGCCTGCCGCGGATTTCTCCTCCATTAGCACATGCGACGTGAAAATGATCCAGACCACCGCTACCTGAATCGAGCCTGCCGTCGTGGCCGTGAAAGCCCGGCCGCTGCCCTGCGCCTGAATCAACTCCCCTTGCAACAATGCCTGAACCGAGCCTGCCGCCGTGGCCATGAAAGCCCGGCCGCTGCCCTGCGCCTGAATTGACTCCTGCTGCAGCGACGCTGTGAGAGACCGCTGCAGCAATGTCGTGTCTCCCCCAACCACATGCATCTCCGGCTGGACTGAACCCGACAATTGCACCGCCTGAACCGATCCTAGCGACTGTGCTGCCGAACCCTCCAGCCACCGCATTCTCCTCCCCGTCGTGCTCATCGAAAATTATTCCGACTGCCAATTTCCCTTTCCTGGCAGTCCTTCGATTGTCGTCCCACCATTTCGAGTAGCCGACGATTTGGAAACATTCTTCTTTGGTGTGTTTCTTAATTCCACAGTGGGTGCATACCAACTTTTTTCGATCCACCTTGGCTTTTGGCTGGTTTCTTTGTTGCTGATTTGAGTCAAGTCTACCCTTGGACATGAATCCTGATCCAATTTGAGTTTCGAATTCCTGGGATGTTGCCATATGTTGGATTAGTCGACGTGCGGCCTCTCTGCGAACTCTGGAGAATGCAGCTTCAGGGGAAGGTAATGGAGTTTCTTTGAGTATGTCGAGTCTAACACCGTCGAATTTATCATGTAGACCAGATAGAAATTAAAATAACCTTCTCTATTCTATAATTTGGTGATAGACACGAATTCCCTTGTCACAACAACTGATCGGATTTGGGTCCCTTTGATCGATGCTGAGCCATACACTTTGCAGTTCAGACCAGAAAGATTCCGAAGTCTGATCTCCTTGTTTCACCGTATTTGCCCGAACTTCCAAATCATAAATCTGAAGGGGATCAGAGGTTGCTCCATATGTGATTGCCAAACTATCCCAGATAGCTTTGGCCGTCTGGTCTTGGGCAAGTCTGGACATGAGTTTGGTCTCCATGTTCTGGAGAAGCCATGAGAAGACAATCAAGTCGGATTCCTCCCATTGAGAGAAACCCGATTCTCCTGGTTTTGGAGGGGAAGTGCCACCGATTTCCACTTTCATCAACCGGGACCAAATTGGATAGTTGTTTTCATCCAAATTGAGTCCAAGGTTTATGCTTTCTGTTGCTTTTGACGTACTTGATTCAGACATGTTTGATTTTTATTTTGGTTTGGTTTTCTAGGTCTGCAGAGCCAGGATATTAATCCTGCTCTGATACCATGTTGAACTTAGAGATAAACATGATAAAGGAAACGAATAGAGGCAAAGAATATTTTTTCTATTATTCATCATCAATGATACATCCTCAATTTATAGACGTAGTACACATAAAGAAAGAATCAATATAAATTACTTTCCTAATTTGATTGATCTAAAATTGATTTCCCTTAATCTCCAATTGATTCTTTCCAACAAAGGGTAATCATCATTGGAGATCCTCTTTCCACTTTTTATGTTTCACTTTCTCTCACTCTTAAAATTAGGGTTAATTGCAAATAATAACAAGACTTTTTACAAACTTTGCAATTATAATAAATTTTGTAAATTTTGGCAATAATAACAAACTTTTTAAAAAAATTGCAATTACAACACATTTTAAAAAAAATATAAAATTAAAACTGTATTTTCTATTTCATTTCTACTTTTTTTTTTAAAATTTACTTAAAATCTAAAACAAGAAATATGTTTAACAAATAAAAGTAACATCTCAAATCTTCTTCTAAAAAAAACGTAAAAACCCTACCCACCTCCCCTAATCTCAATTTTACGCCTCACATTCTCCCATAATCTCAAGAACGTAAGGAAATAAACTGTGTGCTGATTTGAGCGAGAGAATCAGCGGCCGATTTCAAGCAAGGAGGGAAAAATGGCGGTGTTGATTTCATGCAAGGAGGAATACACGCTGAAATAGTGTATTTTATTTCTTGTTTTGTACGAGAACAACTTTTCCCCAAAAGAAGTACGTTAATGTCATGAATATGGCGAACATTTAGGTCCTCTTCTTTATTTAATACAAGTTTTTTTTGTCTCTATTCATGTGTCACATGTAGTTTATAATGAGGTTTATTGATTTACTGTGCGATTTTTTCTTTCTATGTTTAAAAATCAAATAATACTGAAATTTTGAGTAAATTGTTGGCTATATCAAATTATGATATTTGAGACTGGTTTATAGAAAAAATAATTGAAATTGGAATATGAATTTGCTACTGATTTGTTGATTAATGTTTGGTTGTCTGCAGAGATAAATTCTCCAATATTTACTTTTATCATGGTGGAAATTTTAATTATGTGGATGGTGAGTTAAAATATTCTGGAGGTGATATTAAGATTAGGCATGGAGTAGAAATTGATAACTTCGGGTTTTTTGATGTAGTGGATGAAGTTGTGAAATTGGGTTATGTTTTTTCTAATAATCTTTATTTTAGAGTTCCGGGAACCACTAAGTTTAGGGAATTGTATGGTGATAAACAAATTCTGGATATTTTTTCTTATGTTATGAAACGTTCAAGATTAATTAGCATTTATATTGGGAATAAGAGTGTTGATGGAGATAAAACAATAATGCGAATGGATGATGGAAATGTTATGAGTCAAGAAGAATATAATTTTTATGTTTCTACTGCATCTGATGGAGATTCCAAATTCAGTGATGACTCAAGTATAGAGGGTGATGACTACAACGATATTTTGGAGTCATCTGATAAAAATAGTGATGATGGATTGCTTGATATTGAGTTGGCTTTTGATGCTGAAGAGTTTATACAAGTTAGACAAAACATGAAGAAAAATTCAAATAAAGCAAGAAATGCATTCATACATGAAGGCACCCCCAAGATCTCTGATACAACAAAAAATAGGTAACTTAGATGCAGGAAATGAGGCTAGTGGTGTTGGAGGTATAATTATTCCAGAGTATGAAAATTCTGATTGTGATATAAATTCTGAATCGGATAGTGAGAATAATTTGAACATGGAAGATGTTCAACCAAAGCAAAAGAAGGTGATTTATGATACCAAATGTGATCATAAGTCACTTAAATTGGAAGTGGGCATGAGATTTGTGGATCCATACCAGTGTAAACATGCACTTCAATCTATTTCACTTGAGCATGGTTATCCTATCCGTTTCATTATGTGCAATAAAAATCAATGTGAAGCTCGATGTACAAATCAATGCAATTGGAGGGTGATAAGTTCATTATTTCGCCAACTTATCAATTAGTTTCTAGCTCGTTTAATGTTCTAATTGCGTAATTTTCATATTTATTCATGCATCATAGTGTTCTAGTATAGAGGTTGTGGTTGATGGTGTATTTTTCTAGGAAAAGAGGACAAATTCGAAGGAAGGCCAAAAATAGAGAATTTGGTTCTGTTTCGACCAACACTAGCCTTGTGTCTGTCGACAGGAGCAGTCGACGTGAGAGCCGAGATCAATCTCAAGGGTGTCGACGCGGGAGTGCCACGTTGACCAACGCGAGCCTTTTGTCGGTTGACGTGGATGGTCGAAGCTGACGTGGATGGTCGAGGTGGAGTGCGCGTCGACCGATGTGGACTCTATCTCGGTCGACGCGAATGTTGATTTGGCGAGAATTGTATATTTTTGGCTATTTACTCTCTAGTGTAATTGCATGCCTTGTGGGGATTAATTGTACACCTATATAAACACTTTAGTTCGAGTTTTTAGGGTTAGACATTCCTTTTGGAGAATTGAATATTGTTTGAAGGCAGAAGTTTTAGTTTGAGTTTATTTTGGAGTTGAAGAACAGTTGATGATTTTACGTTGTCCATCTAAGACTTTGATTTGATCAATGCAAGTTTATTTCAGGTTTTATCTTTTCATAATGTTGAATATTGTGATTATGATGAACTAAATCCTAAATCAGATTCTAGGGTTGAAAATCTATCTTTATTGCATGTTCATAATTAATTGAATCAAATGCCTTTCCTTGTTAGATTTGTGAATTCTATGCTTTGATTTAAACCTTAATTTGTTGGCCACTTATTTAGGTTGTTAGTTAATTAATTTGAGACTCAAAAGGTGATAATAAATTAACAGGAAAATAGTTTCACAATATAATCATTTATTCTTGTCTTAAAAAGAGGGAATTAGGTTATAAGATTTAATCTGTTGATTTTTGGAGTTTGAGAGTGTCAATGTTTTTGTAAGTCCAACATTGAGATGTTTGAACATCGCTATGTTAGACTTGAACAATACTTTGACACCACGTTGTTTATCTTACCCTTCCTGCAAGCGGTTACAACAAACTCCTAATTTTTACGGATTGTTTGTAACCCTAGATTTCCACGGTTTTTCAGTTCCAATAAATCAGGGAACGTGTATGTCTTTATTACTAACCTTATACTATATTATATTGTTGTTTATTTTGTTCCTAAATAATAGGGAATGCCTCCACTACATTAAACCACTCAACACGTGAGTTTGTGGCTGATCGACGGTTACCTAGATCTAGTGGGAAGTGTGAAAGCTTCGTGCAGCACGTCCAAGGAGTGGAGAAGTGGGTATGAAGCTGTGCATTCCAAGCAAGAATAAATAGGGCACGACAATCTTGAAGAAAGGTTGAGCAATTACACTACACCATCGAGAATTCCATCTTCAAGATTGTAACCGTGCCTTGCCCATTATTATTGATTGCTCAGAAACTGTTTCCTCACGGCATAATCCATCTCCGGAGAGTCATCCAATGGTGGAGGAGTTGAGAGGTTACCTTGTGTTCAGCTTGATAAGAACGGTTTGTCCATAGATACTAGTTTAGTGTCTATGTAGAGTGAGAATTATTATCCGCTGCGTCTTTCTCTAACACCAACATTATAGTCTAACATTGCAGTGTTTAACTTAAACTCGGGCACAAATTCTATCAATTGGTATCAAAGCCACTGTTTGACTCACTAAGTAGCAAGGTCCTGTTGTGTAGTTTACAATGTTAGATCCATCAAATCAGACATGTCGTCCTCCAATCCTCGAGAGCAATGGGAACAATTATCCGATGTGGAAGTCCCGCATGAGGATGTTCATCAAATCCATTGGTGAACGGGCATGGGCAGCTATTCTTGACGGTTGGACTCCTCCGAGATTGACTGTTCAAAATCGTGAAAATCCTACAGAACCTACCACCACTCTTAAATGTGAAGGGAAATGGACAATGAAGAGCGTACTACCGCAAATTTTAACTCACGAGCTCTTAATGCTATATTTGTCTCTGTCGATGTTGCTTGTTTCAGGTTTATCTCAAACTGCACAGAAGCTAGAGATGCTTGGTTAATTCTTCAAGGAAAATACGAAGGAACCGCAAGAGTGTGAAGAACAAAAATGAGGCTTCTTACCACTAGATTTGAAAATCTGAGGATGTCAGAAAGTGAAACCATTGCTGAGTACTATGAAAGACTGGCATCCATGGCAAATGAAGCACAAGCCCTTGGTGAACTGATAAGCTCATATTTATACTCACTTATCTATATTTTTCTCTATTGTTTCAAGTACATTTTGTTATGTTTTTACTTATTATTATGCATGAGTCTATTTTGGAGGGTGTTATGCCTTTGATGGGTGATTTTTCCAGGTTTTAGGCCAAATTCATTGAAAACCCGTACCGAAAGCAGATGATGTTCAAAGGAACAGTCACTACTTCTTCCACAGATGGAATCTGAGCTAATGGAGTACATGGATGGAAAGATCTTTGAATTAGCTTTCTAACGCAACTGGAATCGGGTCAATCGGAGTTCGGAAGCAAAAGTTATGGCCAAAACCGTGAGACTGCGCAGACAGATGTTTCTGTGTCGAGAGACAGGATTTGTGTCGACCGAAACAGAGGTCAAAACATTCCTGTCGACCGACAGGATTTGTTTCGATCGACACAGAAGCCCGAAAAAGCTATTTTGGGCCTGTTTTGGCAGTTTTTGCTATTTTTACCCAATACTCAAATTAGGTCTTTTTCCCCCTCTATAAATATGAACTCTTAGGCACGAAAATCTATCTCTTTACATCTTCTTTTCTTTATTTTTGCTGAATACATTGGAGTTTTTCAAGACCTTGAAGGTTCCTATTTTATTTGTAAGTTCATTAATAATATGTTTCTTTATTTTCTAGTCATGATTTGTGGCTAGAACCCTAAACAGGTTCTAGGTTTATGATTTCTTTTCTGATGCATGTCTAATTGATATCAACTCATATAGCATGGATTAATTCTCTGATTTAATTTTATAATCTAGATTAAAAGAAGACCGAGAGGTGAATTGAGATCTAGGTTTATAGTTAATAATTGATGGATTGAGAGATGAAAATTGTTAACAGGAAGAGAGAATTAATTGTGTTTGTTTTCTGTCTCAAAAGGAAGAAACTTGCATAGGAATTAATTAGATAATTATTGAGATTGATTAATTTGGTGTTCTTGAGACCGAGAGGAGATAGTCACTAATTAATAATCTAGGATTTAATTGCCTGACCAAGGAATTTAATCCACAAAAATCTATGTTTTCCCCATTGCTGAGTTGATTGATATTGCATGTTGATGATTAGATTATCTGCCCTAGGATCTGTGCTTTCTATAATTGCTTTTAAAACCCTTTATTTTCTGCATTTGTTCTCTTTAAATTTACAAAACTAAAATCCCTTTTCAATTACCTCAAACTTCTATGTTCTAATAATTATAGCTAGTAATTTAGATTCATCGTTGCACAGTCCCTGTGGGATCGACCACCTTAGGGTGTAATTATAAATTTATTTGCTTAACCGCTCTACTGCAGTTATCAAATTGATCGTTGCAGTAGAGCGGTTAAGCAAATAAATTTATAATTACACCCTAAGGTGGTCGATCCCACAGGGACTGTGCAACGATAAATCTAAATTACTAGCTATAATTATTAGAACATAGAAATTTGAGGAAATAGAAAAGGGTTTTGTTTTGAAATTAAAGATGACAAGTGCAGAAAAATAAAGGGTTTTGAAAATAATAAAGGAAACCACAGATCCTAGGGCAGATAATCTAATCATCAACATGCAATATCAATCAACTCAGTAATGGGGGAAAACATAGATTTTTGCTCGCTGCTTTCTGCAGTTATCAAATTGGCGCCGTTGCCGGGGACTGTCAGATTTATCTGAATATTAGTTTATTTTTAGATCTGATGGATTGAGGCTGTATATCTATTTTTATTGTTATTTCCTGTTTTATTTTCGTTATTGAAAGTTTTTTTTTGTTCTGATTTCATATTTAGTTTATTCATTTTGGTTTTTGGTGTTTGAATTTCGTTCTCTTTTTCGTTTAGTTTTTTTCAGTTTTCGGCCTCTGTTTCGACCGACAGACTCCCTGTCGACCGAAACAGGCACAGGAAGCACCCGTGTCCATCGACAGCCTCTCTGTCGATTGACACTGCTTCTGATTTTCGAGTTTTTGTTGTTTTTGTTGCAGGTTTATGAACACAAGGGCCCAGGGCAAGCCACTCGAGACTTTTGACCCAGAAATCGAGGCCACCGTCAGAAAAAGGAAGGGAAAAGCCAAGCAAACCACTGAAACCATCATGGCAATTCCGAGCCACTCCGATGGGGGAACTGAGAACGACCAGCCGTTGATTACTGCGGAGAATGCCCTACTGTTGGTCCATGAAGTCAATCACATGAAGGATGTCATGAGGCAACTCCTGGAGGAAAGGGAAGCAGAAAGGCGCGAGGCCGAAAGAAGAGACCGAGAGGAGATAGTCACTAGTTAATAATCTAGGATTTAATTGCCTGACCAAGGAATTTAATCCATCAAAATCTATGTTTTCCCCATTGCTGAGTTGATTGATATTTTCATGTTGATGATTAGATTATCTGCCCCAGGATCTGTGCTTCCTTTAATTTCTTGCACTTGTTATCTTTAATTTCCAAACAAAAACCCTTTTTTCTATTTCCTCAAACATCTATGTTCTAAAAATTATGACTAGTACTTTGGATTTTTCATTGCACAGTCCCTGTGGGATCGACAACCTTAGGGTGAAAAAAATATTATTTGCTCGCTGCTTTCTGCAGTTATCATGAACCAATTGGAAATGGGAGACAAGTTAGTAAGATGCTGAGAACTCTCCCAGAAAGGTTCAATATCAAAATCTCTGCCATTGAAGAAGCCAGAGATGTTGATACCCTGGAAATTGCAAAACTTGTGAGTATTCTCACAACATTCGAGATGAACTTAATGGATCAAAAACAAGAGTACAAGGGAAAAGGAGTTGCTCTGCATGCTGGGAAAAGTACAAAGGATACTCCTCCTTCAACACCAAAAATTCAGGAGATTGTTGAAGAATCTGATGAGGAATCGCTTGATGAAGAATCTCCCAGCCTTGCTCTCCTTACTAAAATATTCAAAAATTCATGAAAACTTACAAGAGAGATAACTCCTCTTCCAAAAGGCGAGGGTCAGGCTTGTCATCGCCATCTCCAAATTCCTCTAACACCTTTGTGAGGAAAGGAGGAGATAGTTCTTCTAAGAAGGAAACCAGGTCTTCCTCTGAGAAGAGTAACATCGAGAATGTTAGATGTCATGGTTGCTCGGGAATTGGACATTTTGCAAATGAATGCCCTACAGTGCAACGAAGGAAGAAACTGAATTTCAACACCACTTTGAGTGAGGATTCTGATTCTAAAGATGAGATTGAGACTGTGAATCATATTTTGTTTCACGTTTGGATTGAGGAATTTGATGAGACTGAAGATTGCATGGATACTGAAGACGAACATCCTGATGAGATTGAAGATCGCATGGATACAGAAATTCCTTCTCTCCAAGCCAGACGAGGCTGAGGTTTGGCACCAAAAAATGGGACATGCAAATGTTCGAAGTATCCAAAAGTTACTCAAACATGATGTTGTTAAAGGAGTACCACCACAGAAGTTCAACATTGACAAAATTTGTGATTCCTTCTTGAAAGGTAAACAGACCCATGCTTCACATCCTCTTGTAAAAACCATTAACACAAATTCATGTTTTGAATTACTGTTATAGATCTCATGGGTCCTATTGAAGTCAAAAGTATTGGTAGGAAAAAATATGTTCTTGTTATTGCTGACGATTTCTCACGTTTCACTTGGGTTGAATTTCTAAGGGAGAAATCCGAAACATTTGAAGCATTCAGGAAGGTGTACAGGAGAGTTAGTAAACTCTATCGTGCCAATGTTGATCGAATCATAACTGACCATGGAAAAGAGTTTGAAAATGAAAGTTTCTCAGACTTCTGTGAAAGAAAAGGAATCTCCCATGAGTTCTCAACGCCCAAGACACCCCAACAAAACAGGTGAATCTGAGTTTGCTTACCCTCGCAATGTAAGGGGATTTCGAGCTAGGAAAACCTTCCTTTACTGTACTTTGAACTAAACTTGAGAAAAGAGTTGACCTTGTTCTTTCCAAAGGTTCACATCTAGGAATCTTCCTACCTGGACTATCTGCACACGACCTAAAAGACCTTCGCAGGGCTTCAATTTCAATTGAATTCGATCCAAAATACAACCCAAAGTGGTATAGGTTCCTTGACTTCCGTTTCAATCTTAAGAAAGTCGCGAAAGGGTAGAACAACTCTATCAGGAACTAGATAAAATAGAAAAACAAGTAGAGATTGACAAAACAAAAAATGCCAGTTCGGTTTGGGAAGCTCTGTTAGGACCTGAGGTATGTAGTGCTATGGTTAACATGTCTCTCCAGGAATGGATTGAGGGGAAGGAATTCAATATCGGCGACCTCTTCCTCTTCTATTAATCCAATCCATCCACAGCTAAGGAGTAAAGTAGGCTAGCTGGCTGAATGAAATGCCGCTGCTGACTCTGACTCCGGTTCGGTACCTACTCCATATCTGAAGAGATACCACAGCCTAAAGCCTTATCGCTTTAGACCTTGAACTTCCTGACTCACCTGCTCAAACGAGAGTTGAAGTTCCGGAACTAGTGCCTGCCCACTGCTTTTGCTGAAAGCTTGGTCTAAAAGTCTCAATCTTTCTTAAGAAACCAGAGCAAGTGCATGTAAAAGTTCGCCTAATACTCGAATTGAAGCATTCAGGAAGGTGTACAGGAGAGTTAGTAAACTCTATCGTGCCAATGTTGTTCGAATCATAACTGACCATGGAAAGGAGTTTGAAAATGAAAGTTTCTCAGACTTCTGTGAAAGAAAAGGAATCTCCCATGAGTTCTCAACGCCCAAGACACCCCAACAAAACAGGGTAGCTGAACGGAAGAATAAAACTTTACAAGAGATGGTGAGAGTAATGTTACATTCTAAACATCTCTCGAAGAGATTATGGGCAGAGGCTGTAAGTACAGCGCGTTACCTTGTTAATAGGGTTTACCTAAGACCAGGAACTAAAATGACACCATACGAAATTCTTAATGGGAAGAAACTAAATCTCAAACATCTGCATGTTTTTGGTTGTGTCTGCTATGTCTTAAATGATAGAGAATATCTGACCAAGTTTGATTCTAGATGCAGTAAGGCCCTGTTCTTGTGTTATTCCAGTAATAGTAGAGCGTACAGGGTTTACAATTTGAACTCTAATATTGTCTAAGAATCTGTGAATGTTATTTTTGATGATGCAGGTGATTTATTGGAAAAACAGAATAAAGAGAATGTCGCGGATCTAATTGAAAATGGACCTGAACTATCAACTGAAGATGATCCCGATGTTAGACCTCCACAAAGTCCAACATCAGACTCAAATGAAAAATCTACTCCAGGGCATCAAATCACCAACATGGAAAGAAGAGAACCACCTCTGAGAATAAAAAGGAATCATCCAACATTGCAAGTCATTGGGAATGTCACTGAAGGCATTCAAACAAGAAGAAAACCTCCCGTGAGCTACAAGGAAATGGTAGGGCTGGTATGTTTAACATCCAAGTTTAACATCATGTATGTTGGTTGTTACCTCTCTCTTACTGAACCTAAAATTTTTGCTGAGGCTTTAAAAGATGAAAGCTGGGTTTTGTTTATGCAAGAAGAACTAAACCAATTTGTTGCAAATGATGTGTGGACTTTAGTACCCAGACCTGAAGGGAAGAATGTTATAGGTACAAAGTGGATTTTCAAAAATAAGAGTGATGAACATGGGAATGTTATTCGAAATAAGTCTAGACTTGTAGCTCAGGGCTACACACAGGTAGAAGGCATAGACTTTGAAGAAACCTTTGCCCCTGTGGCTAGGTTAGAATCCATTAGGCTGCTTTTAATTGCTATTACTTGTGCCTCAAACTTTTCTCTATTTCAGATAGAGGTTAAATCAACATTCCTTAATGGAGTACTAAATGAGGAAGCATATGTTGAACAACCGAATGGTTTTGAAGATCCTCACAAACCACACCATGTTTACAAACTCAAGAAGGCTTTGTACGGGCTAAAAAAAGCTCCGAGGGCTTGGTATGCTCGTCTAACTAAATTCCTTCTTGGTTTGAAATTCTCTCGAAGTAACGCAGACAAAACACTCTTTGTTAAGCACATTGGTAATGATTTCATTATTGCTCAAATATATGTTGATGATATAGTTTTTGGTGCCACTGATGTTAAACTTGTTGATATGTTTGTTACCAGCATGTCAGAGACATTCGAGATGAGCATGGTTGGAGAACTAAGTTATTTCCTTAGATTACAATTTAAGCAAACTCCTGAAGGAGTGTTTGTATCTCAAAACAAATATGAGAAGAACCTTGTCAAAAGGTTTGGGTTGGAGTCAGCAAAGCACATGAGGACACCGATGGGATCAAGTGAAAAATTGAGTAAGGATCCAAGTGGAGTAGGTGTTGAACCTAAGCTATATCGTGGAATGATCGGTAGCTTCTTGTACCTCACGGCTAGCCGACCAGAAATCCTTTTCAGTGTGGGTGTGTGCGCTCGTTATCAATCAGATCCTAAGGAATCTCACCTCAAAGCCGTTAAAAGAATCATAAGATATGTTGCTGGTACCTGTAACATGGGATTGTTTTACTCTAAGTGTTTCGACTCTAACATCACAGGATTTAGTGATGCTGACTGTGCTAAAGATGTTGATGACCGCAAAAGTACCAGTGGAGGTTGTTTTATGTTTGGAAACAACCTAGTGTCTTGGTTTAGTAAAAAACAAAACTGTATTTCTTTGTCAACCGCAGAGGCCGAGTATATTGCAGCGGCTAGTTGCTGCACACAATTGATCTGGATGAATCAAAATCTGGAGGACTATGGTATGCACTCTGAAACTCTAACACTTTTCTGTAATAACTCTAGTGCCATAGAAATTTCAAACAACCGGTTCAACATTCTCGTACTAAACATATAGATATCAGACACCACTTTATTCGTGATTTAGTTGAGAAGAACTTGATTTCCTTAAAGTATATTACGACCTAAGAACAACTCGCAGATATATTCACTAAAGCACTTGATTTTGAGAGGTTTTCCTTCCTTAGAAAATCTCTTGGGATGTACAACGTGCCTCTTTAAAAAGATGTAGTTTGTTTTATTTGACAGATGTATCTCTATGATGTTTTAGTTTGTTTTCTCTCTGACCTTATTTATTTCCTTGTTATAAAGTCGTAGACACAAGTGTGAGGTCAAATTGACTATAAAACATGGTGATGTTTGTCTTGAATTCCTTCTTGCCACATAGTACTATGGACAGGATGTTGTTAGAACACTGTTCATGTGGAACTCTTGTGCAAGAAAAGTTTTCAAGCTAATCAACTAGTACTGGAGAACGGATGTGATTAGACACACGATCTCTATGGAAGGTATGTTGATTTGTGGTCAGTTTCGACTTTAACATCATAGTGTTGTACATCTGTCTGCCTTATTTATTATCGCCTTATTAATTATATATAATAAGAATAAAATTTTTAAATTATTTATATCTGCTGAGTTGATCAATTTTTGAAATATCTTGGTAGGATAACTCATATATCTTTTCCTATTTTTCGAATTTAAGTGGTTAAGATATTTGTGGGTTTTAAAGATTATGTTTAATTAGGGTTTGTTAGGCTGTTTGTTATTTCCTTATTTTTCATCCAGTAGTTATAATTTCATGTATTTAATTTCCCTTCCCCAAGCCATCCCATCTCTACCTTTTCCTGAACTCGCTAACCGAGGAAAAACTCTCGAGCTTCTCCTCTCTTTTCTCCTTGTCTTTTCTTTCTACAGGAAACACTCTCTCTCTCTCTCCTCTCTAAAATGGCGGACAAAGCCCCCATCGACGACCTCCTGCTTCAAGCCCTCCAAAATCCTGAGCATCTACACAAGCTCCAAGAGTCCATTAGCAAGATCATGGCTAATCGGACCAACCCAGATTCTTCTTCCTCCATTCTCCTTGCCGAACCTCTGTCCTCTCCACCGAAAAACCCTACTGAAACCGCACCTTCACCAGAAATCCCTACTGAACCACCTATCATGCCAAAACCCTCCGTCGATTCATCACCTGCTGAACCAACACCAACCGTACCATCACCTTCTGAGCCAAATCCTCCTAACACAGAAACTACAATTCCAGCCAATCCTACTGAAGCTCAGCCCGAACCTACTCTCTCTCAAACACAAAATCTTCCTTCACCGCCACCTACTCACCCTACTGAACCGTCCAAATACCTTTCTATCCTACTTATTAACCCTAATCCGGTTGCTTCTATTGTGCCTGGAGAAGAAGAAAATCATATTAATCCCGATGATCCAGGAGATTTGAAGTCCGCTGGAGAGACTCTCAAAGAATCTGGGGCCCCTCGCTTTCCAGAACGAAGATCCGAACGAATTCTGGAGGAAACTATCAAGCGAGGGAGGATTAAGAAGACTGCCAAGAGAAAGAAGAAAGGCAAGAAAGCGGAGCTAAAAAATGTACCTCATGTTCCTGGAGAAGACTCCCCTGACTCTGAGTCTGACAACCCTATGTCTGACTTCGATAAATCCGCATCCGATGAAAACTACAAAATAGATCCTGCCGATCTCGCAGAGGAATCCAAAGAAGAGTCTTCCCAGCCTACAGTGAAGAAAGACAAGGCACCCAAAGGAAAGCACATACATGCTACCTCCTCCAGACCTCCTCAAACACCAACTTCTGGAAGGCCACGCCGTACTAACAAAAGAGAAGCTTCCGAAACTGAGGCCACCGAGGTACTTTGAGAGCTGAAAAGGCCCAGGCAAGCCAAGTCAACCTCTGAACCCTCTAGTCTTCAAAGTATGAAAGGTACCCCTGTTAGCCATGCATATGATAGTGACTATGAGATTGACAAGGCTTATAATGATAGACTTTATCATTACGGTGCTAAGAATGTTCTAGGAACTCTTAAGAATAGGGACTTTAATATTGAGAGGAACATGGATCCTGAGTTATTTGCGAAGTATGGTTTAGATGTGTTGCTTAAGAGGAGAGATTTGCTGAAAACAGTGTCTGACATTGAGGGGTTTGAGTCTGAAATGGTCTATGAATTCTATGGTAACATGATCAACGATGAAGTGTTTGATTCAGAGAAAGTGAAATTTGGCAAGTCCTATGGTAGGAGTCATGTTGTTCAATTTAATGCTGTTGTGTTTAATGATTTGTTTGGGTTACCTTCCTCTGCTGTTAAGCCTTACACTGTTGCCGATGACAAAAGGATGATCAATGAGATCACAGGAGGTAAGATCACAAAATGTTCATCCAAGATTCCCTCCTCATCTCTAACATGGAAGTATGCAACCCTCTATAAGATCGCAGTGTCAAATTGGACTCCTTCAAAGAATGCCACGAGTATCACCAAAGATCAGATTGAGTTCATCTACCATGTTGGTAAAGGTCTACCTTTTAATTTGGGTGATCTTATCTTTGCTAACATATGTCGTGTAGTTGTTCAAACTGCACTTCTTCCTGCTACCATTCAGGGGGAGAAGAAGAAATGACTGCACATGGAGGACATGGAGGTGTTGTGTCAGTCCAATGTGGATTCCTGCCTTTTTAATCTTTCTAAGGCTCGACTGCATCTTGAAGTCTCTCTACTCTATTCTTTTATGTTTTTGCAAAAACAATTTCAATTTCAGTTTTTAAGTTTTCTTTTGATATTTTCAGGTTCAGGGGGAGACTCCTCTTTACTCCTTGTAATCTTTGTTTTGATTAATGCATTTTTTATTTGTTATGGTTGATCCATTCCTTTGTTTGTTGTGTTGGTTGATCCTGTTTTCCTTATGGGCTTTAGTTTTTGTTGTGGATGATCTACTTTTTCTTATTTTGTCTTGGTTGAACCATGTGTTGTGCAATGCTAGCAGGAAGGCTAAGATTAAGGGGGAGATTGAGAGTGTCAAAGTTTTTGTAAGTCCAACATTGAGATGTTTGAACATCGCTATGTTAGACTTGAACAGTACTTTGACACTACGTTGTTTATCTTACCCTTCCTGCAAGCGGTTACAACAAACTCCTAAGTTTTTGGGATTATTTGTAACCCTAGATTTCCACGGTTTTTCAGTTTCAATAAATCATGGAA
>JAPKLW010001401.1:163384-179428 GCA_026898455.1 Plectranthus barbatus | reverse complement strand
CTCTTTTATTGCAAACAATTCATAGTGCACGATTTAGAAACCCACTCTCTTGGGTACGATATCTGGTCTCACTAGACTATATTACTTGTGATCTGTGTATACTTGCACATTAGTTCTGTAGTCACACTATAGCACACAACACTTATACTATATTATATTGTTGTTTATTTTGTTCCTAAATAATAAAGAATGCCTCCACTACATTAAACCACTCAACACATGAGTTTGTGGCTGTTCGACGGTTACCTAGATCAAGTGGGAAGTGTGAAAGCTTCGTGCAGCACGTCCAAGGAGTGGAGAAGTGGGTACGAAGCTGTGCATTCCAAGCAAGAATAAATAGGACACGACAAGCTTGAAGAAAGGTTGAGCAATTACACTACACCATCGAGCATTCCATATTCAAGATTGTAACAGTGCCTTGCCCATTCTTATTGATTGCTCACAAACTGTTTCCTCACGGCATAATCCATCTCCGGAGAGTCGTCCAACGGTGGCGGAGTTGAGAGGTTACCTTGTGTTCAGCTTGATAAAAACGGTTTGTCCATAGATACAAGTTTAGTGTCTATGTAGAGTGAGAATTATTCAAGGGAGTGAACCTAGAATAATTCGAGCTGTTTGTTATTTATTTCACCTTGTAAAAGTCTATTTTATTTAGTGAAATTATTTTAAGGCCGAAAGGCTCCCTGGGGAATAGCAATATTACCCAGAAAATTATCCGCTGCGTCTTTCTCTAACACCAACATTATAGTCTAACATTGCAGTGTTTAACGTAAACTCGGGCGCAAATTCTATCAGAGTTATTGGAGTATTTCTTGAGACCAAAAGGGTAAAGGAATTCCGATAACCTACTTTGTGAATTGTCCTCAAAAGAAGTTTACAATATTTTTCTGATTTCCATCTTTCAAGGAATTTAATTGGCATTTGAACGATTTATTGTTACATGTCAGGAAGGATAGTAATAAATCCCTAAAATCTGAATCTTTGCAATTGATTTAAATCCTGTGGAATTATTTTGTTCAATGTTAATTGATATTTTAAAAGTTATTGTCTTTTAAATTCTTCAAGTTAATGATACGAAAATCCTTTGAATTTGATATCCTCAAACAATTTCCTGAGAAACTATAGTTCAGTACTTAGGATGGTTCGATATTTCATTCCCTGTGGGATCGATAATTTTTATTTGCCGCTATATTATTAGCTCTGCTAAGTCGTTAATAATTTTAGCGATCAAGTTTTGGCGCCATTGTCGGGAATTGAATAGAACTAATCTTGATATTGAATTTGTTATTGGGATATAGATTTGAGCTTATTTTCCTGTTTTGAATTATCAGTACGATAGCAAATTTTGGTCTGTTTCGACCGACGTGATACCTGTGTCGGTGGACGTGGTTGAAAAATCTGCATAGGTCGATGTAGTTCTTATCTCGGTCGTCGCAGAATAAAAAAACAAAAATTTTTGAAAATCTGCTTTAATTTGATTTCTTGTGCTGTTCAATTTTTAGATTACTTGTTTATTTTATTTACTGTTTAATCACTTGATTTCTGTTTGTTCAGATAGTTTATGAACACAAGGAGGAGTGGGAAAGCACCAATTCTGTTCGATGCGGAGATAGAAGCTACTTGCCGAAGGAGGAGAAAGCAGTGTAGACGAGAAGATGGGGGACAATCAGAATGTTCCGCCTGGTCTTAAACCTGAAGAGCAGGCTGAGTTGGTTCGTGAGATGCATGCTATGAGAGAGCAGATCAGGATACTGAATAATAGGAACAACCAGAATCCTCGAAGAGAGAGGCAACCGGGTGATCCCCCAGAAGATGACGAAGATGATGAAGAAGAAGAAGTAGAAGATCTGGGGAGGTTTGATACTGATGAAGATGATGATGCTATCCAAAAGAAATACAGACCGAAGTTCCAGGAGAGTGACTTCAGAGTGGGCATCAATGCCGATAACATCGAATTGAAGACTGGTCTGGTGCAGATGGTTCAGCAGAACCAATATGGGGGCCGAGCTACTGAGGACCCCTATGCTCATCTTGATAAATTTCTGATGCTTTGTAATACAGTCAAGATCAATGGAGTCAGCAAGAGTGCTATTCGGGTAAGGCTCTTTGCCTTCTCTCTGCGAGACAAAGCTCAGTCCTGGTTCACTGCCTTGGACAAGACCAACATTAGCACGTGGGCAGAACTGAGGAATGCATTCCTTGCCAATTTCTTCCCACCAAGTGTTATCAGACAAAGGAAGAAGGACATCACTAGATTTGCTCAAAGGTCTGATGAGAACTTTCATGAAACCTGGGAGAGATACAAGGAGTTATTGAGACTATGCCCTGGCCTCAACCTGAGTTTGGCAGACCAAGCTGAGACTTTCTATGAGGGATTAAATGAGAAGACAGTTGAGCTCGTAGATTCTACCTTGGGAGATTCTATCATGACAAAGAGTCCCAAGAGGGCTATGGATTTCTTCCAAAAGATGGCCAATAACAGTCAGAGATGGTCTAATGTCCAAAAAAGGCCGATTCAAGCTATCGAGCAAGCTAAAGAAGAGGTTGATCTAAAAGCTGAAGTCAAGAAGTTGAGGGAAGATTTTGCCACATTAAGAACTGGGAAAAATGTTGCTGCTGTTGAACCAGTTCCACTACAGGAGGAAGGTGATTGCATGGATGTGAATTTCGTCCAACGAGGTGGTTTCCAAAATAACTACCGGGGAGGATATCAACAAAACCATCAGGGCTACAATCCGAATGCAGCAAGAAACCACATTGGTTTCTCTTACTCAAATCCGCAAGGAGCAGAGCAACCACCACCTAATATTGCAACTCAAGGTGGAGAAGTTGTTGAGAAGAAAAAGCCGAACCTCGAAGAAATTCTGACAAAGTTCATGGAAGGCTCTACTGATAAAGTGGGAAAGCTCGAGCAAGAGGTGTCTGGAATCAATAACAAAGTGGATATAGTGCAGAAACATATGAAGATCATCGAAACACAGGTTAGCCAGATTGCTAATGCTCTTTGAACTCAGCACAAGCTCTGCCATCTCCCGAGCAATACCCAAGTCAATACAAAAAATCAGAAGAATGAGGTCAACGCCATCACTCTTAGAGGTGGAAAATCATACCAGGGGCCAAAACATCCCGAGAAAGATAAGCCGGAAGGAGACGAGGCTGAAAAGGAACAAAATCCCGCAGGAAAAGCCTCTGTTTTGACTGAAACAAGTCATATCCCGATCAACGCAGAGGATAATGGTGAGATCGCTGCACAGCAGTCCAGGTCGACCGACGTGCACCCATCTCGGTCGATGCAGACCTCAGCCCTGCCTGTTAAAGTGCCTCCGATGCCGTTTCCGCAGCGCTTTGCAAAGTCCAAGATGAATGATAGGTACAAACATTTCTTGGAACACATGAAGAGAGTTAACATCAATATCCCTTTGGTTGAAGCCCTGCGAGAGATGCCCGGTTACATCAAATTCTTGAAAGACATGGTTTCTCAGAAGAGGTCGTTCCTGGAACATGAGACCGTAAATCTGTTTGAGGAGTGTAGTTTTGTTATTCAAAAGAAGATGCCACTCAAGAGGGAGGATCCCGTTTCCTTTACAATTTCGTGCATTATTGGTGGAGAGTCTTTCAGCAAGGTACTCTGTGATTCTGGTGCATCTATTAATCTTATTCCTTTGTCTATTTTCAGGCGTTTGGCAATTGGAGTATCAAGCCGACTACAATCTCGCTTCAGATGGCAGACAGATCAATTACTTATCCTAAGGGGATTGTCGAAGATGTGTTGGTGAAAGTCAAAGATTTTATCATCCCTGCGGATTTTGTAGTGTTGGACATGGAGGAAGATCAGAATATCCCTATCATCTTGGGGAGACCATTCCTGAAAACTGGAGGAGCACTGATAGACATTAGGAATGGGAAACTTACTTTTAGAGTAAATGATGAATTCGTCACATTCACCATCTTCAAGTCCATGCAGAAGCACGAGGATGGAAGTTACCAAGAAGAATGCCATATGATTAAGTGTTTTGAACCAGTGATTTCTTCTCCCTTCTCTTCTGTTAAATCTGACCCTGATTTTCTGGAAATTTGATTACTACACTCTCTTTTCTCTTCTACAGATTTGGATACTGCCGATGAAGAAATTCAGAACTTGGTTCTAGAGTTGGATGTGTTTGAGGAAGTCCCTAGGCATAAAGAGCTCAAAAGGGAGAAACTACCAGCTAGATTTGGCCAAAAAGTGAAGGAAAAACGTGGAAAAGGCTCTGTTTTGCCCTACACGAAGGCCATATCGGTCGATGCATTTGCCCAATCCATATCGGTCGACGTAGTGCCCATATCGGTCGACGTGAGCAGTTCGAGCTGATGGGTTTTGTATACTGAAAGCATTTATTATAATGAGTATACAACGGTTTATTTCTCCTATCTGTTAACAATCGTACATGTATGAACAATGGTATCCTCTTGTCTCACCGATAGGGACGATCATACGGCGTGTTGTAGATCACAGAAGACAGTATGATCACTTGACCTAGTGAGACATAAACCTGATCACAGCCGAGACAACGTATGAGGATACGTCTGTCCGGATGGCTGCGGCATTGTCGGAATAAGTAGTCTGTCTTGGTTACTTGACATGCTGGTACGCAGAGGTGGCGTATTGATGGACCGCAGTGAGATGTATTCGTCTGTCTGACATCAGCGAATACAAGATCTCGTTATATTGATTGAGTCCAAACCCTAACGAAGGTTCAGGGGTTTGCACGGGTTGACTGTTGCTTTAACTAGCCATGGTGGAAAGCCTAAGTAACGTGCTCGTATATCCGCATCTTGGGTAACAGCAGTTCGTGAAGTACCGCTTGAGACTGGGTTTAGGTAACAATATCCGAGTAATAGGATGGGGACATTCCCTGAGGAACTCAATAACATTCATCGTGCCAAAGTCCTGCAGGCTGATTAAGTTCAGGCACGAGTGATAAGGTTTGAGTGGTACTACTCAGGAATAATAAGATATCAATTAATTGTAGTTAGAGCTTGTCAGAGGCTCCGATTAATTAATGGATGTCCGGTAACCTTAAATATGGGGATTCTCAATTAATGCAACCCGTTCTCATAACGTGGTAATAAAGGGGTAGGTCAGTATTAATTCTGTGGTGAAAAAGAATTAATATTAATTAATTAATTGTGTCCTGGGTTGTGGACATGGGAATTAATTAATTTATAGGCCCACTTTATTATTTGCATTAGGTCCCAGGTCTGGCCCAATAAGTGTGTTGAATTGAGCCCAGGAGCCCACTAGGGTTTTACAACCCTAGGTCTATAAATAGACCTCTCACTCTCTGAAACCCTAGTCACTTCATAACACAATTTGAAAAACCCTAGATCTAGGAGAGAGAGAGGGAGGCGCCGATTTTGAGAAGGGAGGAGGAGAATTTTTGAATTCTGGTCCTGCTCAAGCCACAGATCTACGGAGTCCTCACCAGTAGTAGATCTGATCAGCACTGGGATACAGATCTGAAGATCTAATCTGGAGAACAGATTTCTTTCTTTCTTCATTCATTTTCGATTTTAATCTAGAAGTTAGATCTCTAATTTCTGTTTCCGCAGATTAAATCGGATTGCGTGGTTGATTTCAAATTGGAAATTCAAACGCAAAAGATCGGTTCAGACACGACGGAATAACGGTAATTCCTCAATCCACGATATGCATTAAATTCATAGGAGCATGCTAGGTTTTTGTGAATTTTAATTATGTGCAATATCCATAAATCGATCCGGTTCAAATTGGTTTTTGGTGATTCGGTTCACGGTAAAAACCCTACACGAGCGACGTGATAAACACTCATTTTGTGCAGTTTACTGATGTGAATCTGATCACTTTTGACTTTAGAGTAAACCATTATGTGATGATTTCATATATTATTCATATTCTTTAAAAGATTATTATGTTTGGGTTGGTTTGTGGTTGTTTATGCAGATTTCACGCACAATTGAGTTGTTTACCAGATTTGACTAAGTATCATGGGGCCAATCGATGCTAACTTGCATCGGGAAAAGGAAGAAGTGAGAATAGACCGAAGAAAAAGCCGAATTTTTGTTCATGACAAACTTGGCGACCCAATTACATTTTCGGCGATCGTCGATTTTGCCTACAGGTCGCCAATTTTGCATTTTCAGCCATGTCACTACGGCACAAATTCGGCGACCCAATTTCATTTTCGGCGATCGCTGATTTAGTCTCCGAGTCGCCGATTTTGTAATTTCAACCATTTTGTTACGGCTCAAATTCGGCGACCTAAATGCATTTTTGGCGATCGCCGATTGCGGTTTCTGGGTCGCCGAACGGGTTATTTTGACGAATTTTTGGCCCAAATTCCATATCTTTTCAGATTAGAAAAGGATAAGTATAAATAGAAGATCCCAAGACTCAAAAACGTTCCATGGACCATATTTTTGAGTTCTAATAGCCAGAGAAAGCTGAAACACACAAGACTTGAAGAGCAAGATCGAAGATTGAAGACTACAAGTTTTGGGTTTTCATGTTTTCTATTTTCTTGACTCTTTGCTTGATTGTTTTCATGAGATTTAGCATGATTGGCTAAATTCCTTGTGGATTCTAGGGTTTTGAAACTTGTTGACATTCATTCAATCGTTTATATAATTTGATTTTCCTTTTTCATTGATGTTTTAATTACAGCTGGGGTTTTCTTTAATTACAAGATATTGGTCATTGATTATAATTCGAATTGGTAATTTTTGAACCGACAGGTCTAGATTATTGATCAAGATGCAGAGTAATTAAATTTGATAGGTCAATTGTCCGAGAGGAATTTGAACTGTTAAAGAGTTTTTGAAATCTAAGGTTTTATCAAGAGTAAAAGTCCTTTTGCGCATCCGAGAGGACTCACTAGGTCGTTTATTTCCATGTTATGGTTGAGAGTCCGAGAGGGTCGCCTGATAACAATTATGAGATTAACTCACATCTTTGGAAATTAAATTGGAATTGGATTGTATAAATGATTGTTTGATAGTTCTTCAAAGTGGATTACCCTGGAATCCTAGCTTCACTTATTTTCTAAAACTTAATTATTCAATTGTCTACTTTGATGATTATTGCCTAGTTTTAAATAAACAAAAAAAAATCTCTATTCGGATTGTCTAGATAGTAATAAGATAACTGTGTTTTAGTGCTTGAGTGTATTTCGAGCGTGCAATCCATGTGTTCGATAAAATATTACTTGCCCTCTGCAGTGGTCTGTACACTTACAGTATTAGCGTGTTGCAAAATACGCTATCACGATGCAAAGTCCAAATCGGTCGAAATAGCGAGACGTGGAAAAAAGATGCACCCAGAATCACCCATATCGGTCGATGCAGCTGCTATCTCGGTCAACGTAAAGGCTGGGGCAGGGCCATCTAACTCCGATCCGCCTGTTTTAAACCTCAAACAACTTTCTTCTCATCTCAAATATTCTTTTCTTGGTCCAAATGACACCTATCCTGTGATTGTATCTTCTTTTCTTACGCAGGTTGAGTTAGACAAACTTTTCCGAGTCCTGAGGCAATACAAGTTTGCAATTGGCTGGATGCTTGGAGATATCAAAGGGATCAACCCTTTTATCTACATGCACAAGATCATACTGGAAGAGGAAGCAAAACCGAAGAGGCAAGCACAGAGACGGCTGAACCCAATTATGCAGGAGGCGGTGAAGAAAGAAGTACTGAAGCTTCTCGACCACGAGATGATTTATCCCATTTCAGAAAGCAAATGGGTGAGCCCCACTCAGGTGGTTGCCAAGAAAGGAGGGATGCAGATCATCAAGAGGGATGATGGAGAAGAGGTTGCCACCCGACCAGTTACAGGAAGGCGATTCTACATCGACTACAGAGCCCTTAATGTTGCTACTTGCAAGGATCATTTCCCACTTCCTTTTATTGATCAGATGTTAGATAGACTTGTCGGTTACCCCTTTTATTGTTTTCTTGATGGCTATTCAGGTTACAATCAGATAGCAGTTGCACCGGAGGACCAGCACAAGACATCCTTCACCTGCCTATATGTCATGTTTGCTTACCGATGGATGCCGTTTGGCCTTTGCAATGCCCCAACGACTTTTCAGAGATGCAAGATGGCCATCTTTCACGATCTGATTGAGGACATTATGGAGGTATTCATGGATGACTTCTCTGTTTTTGGTAGTTCATTTGATATTTGTTTGCAGAATCTAGCTACCATTATGGAGAGGTGCACCAAGACCAATCTCTGTTTGAACTGGGAAAAGTGCCACTTTATCGTGCGTGAGGGGATTGTTCTGGGACATCGAGTGTCGGCTGAGGGATTGGAGGTGGATCGAGCCAAAGTCACTACAATCAAGAAGATGCCACCGCCGGCCAATGTCAAAGGAGTGAGGAGTTTTCTCGGTCATGCCGGGTTCTACAGGAGATTCTCAAGGATTTTTCCAAAGTTTCTAGGCCTTTATGTAATTTGTTGGAGAAAGATGTGTCTTTTGTTTTTTATTCTGATTGCTTGCAGGCTTTTAAGCTGTTGAAGAAGGCCTTAGTCACCGCTCCGGCTCTTACTTCTCCGGATTGGAGTGAGCCATTTATTCTGATGTGTGATGCCAGTGATTATGTAGTGGGGGCAGTTCTAGGCCAATTGAAGGGGAAGCTGTTCCATGTGATACACTATGCCAGCAAGAGTATGAATTCGGCACGGTGCAATTACACCACCACCGAGAAGGAGATGTTGGCAGTAGTTTATGCTTTTGATAAATTTCGGTCTTATCTGATTGGATCAAAAATTGTTGTGTATACTGATCACGCTGCCATTAGATATTTGTTTTCTAAGCAGGATGCCAAGCCGAGGTTGATTCGATGGATCCTGCTGCTTCAAGAGTTTGATGTGGAGATCAAGGATAGAAAGGGGAGCGAGAATGTGATAGCTGATCACTTATCGCGTTTGGAGCCTTCATCTGAGGCAGATGAGCAGGAGTCGAGGATTTGGGAGACCTTTCTCGATGAGCAGATGTGTTACATTGAAGATTTGAGAGCCATGCTTGAGTCCAAGATGCTGTGGTTTGCCGACTATGCAAACTACCTTGCCACTGGTGATCTTCCTCCAGACATTTCCCCATATGCTCGGAAGAATTTCTTGAGGGATGTCCACTTCTACTACTGGGAGGACCCTTACTTGTGGCGCCGATGTGCTGATGGCCTTATTCGTCGCTGTGTTTCCCCAGTCAGAGTGGTGGCAGATCTACGAGGCTTGTCATTCTTCTCCTACAGGTGGTCATCATTCGGCCAACCGCACTGCCTTCAAGATACTTGCTAGTGGATTCTATTGGCCCTCTATCCACTAGACTTGTCGTGGCTGGATTACTGGTTGTGATCGTTGCCAAAGGACCGACAACATTTCCAAGAGGGATGAGATGCCACAAACTCCCGTGGTAGAGGTTGAAATTTTGTATGTTTGGGGGATTGATTTCATTGGACCATTCCCACCGTCCCGAGGTTTCACTTACATTCTTCTTGCAGTGGACTATGTTTCTAGATGGGTGGAGGCCATTCCAACCACCACCAATGATTCAAGAGTTGTGGTCAACTTCCTGCAGAATCTTATGACTCGTTTTGGAGCACCGAGAGCCTTAGTAAGTGATGGGGGATCTCATTTTCTTAACAAATTGTTTGTTTCCCTTGTTGCTAGGTATGGAGTCAAGCATTGAGTCACTACACCGTACCATCCTCAAGGGAATGGACTGACTGAGTTATCCAACCGGGAAATCAAGAAAACCTTGGAGAAGACTGTCAAGCAGAAGAAGGAATGGGCAATCAATTTGGATAATGCATTGTGGGCTTATCGAACCGCCTATAAAACTCCCATTGGTATGACTCCTTGCCAGCTTGTTTTTGGTAAATCTTGTCACTTGCCTGTAGAAATGGAACACAAGGCTTGGTGGGCATTGAAAGAACTCAACATGGACTGGAAGCATGCTTCTGGAAGTAGAGTTATGTCTTTGAACGAGTTGGAGGATTTCGGAGATGAGGCCTATGAGAACAATCTGATCTATAAGAAAAGGGCCAAGAGGTTTCATGATCAAGGGATTCGCTCATTGGTGTTCAGTTCTGATGACAAGGTGCTACTATTCAATACCCGTCTTTGCTTCATGCCCGGGAAACTGCAGTCGAAGTGAAAGGGCCCCTACACTGTTTTGAGTGCTTTTCTGAACGGTGTTGTTGAGTTAGCAGGCCAAGATGGTACCACATTTAAGGTTAATGGCGCAAGACTGAAGAGATATTACAGTCCACAACAAATCTGTGTTGTGGACACTTTCTACTTGGATAGGCCATGAGATGAGGTAATGTCGAGCTAGCGACATTAAATCAAGCACTTGTTGGGAGGTAACCCAATAATTCTATAGCTTTGGTGAGTTAGATTAGGGTCTTTAAGTTTTATTGAAATTTAAGATAGTTCTAGTTATTAAAATTCAAGTTTAGTCGTATTTTGAAAATTTCGTGAAAAACATCTCTGTTTCGGCCGACGTGGAGGTCAGTACGGTCGACGCGGACCTCCTGTCGGTCAACACAAACATTTCAGCCGAGGTAAGAGCATCTCGAGTTTGTTTTTAATTAATTAATTAATAAAAAAATATATAAAATAAATACAAAATATTTTCACGCGTCGACTGACGCGGAACAGGCGTCGGTCGAAACAGAGGGGTCAGACGCGCGGGTCTGAAACTTTAAAATAAAAAATTTTCTCCCCTCTTCTCACTTGCACACACGCACGACTAACCATCCCCAAACCCCCAACCCTTGTTTTCGACCTTCCTTCCACCGATTTAAACTCTCCAATGGCAGGTATGATCCCTAAACTTAATCCCTTCCATTCTTATTGTGATTTAATGGTTTATTCAATCCTAAATCCAAATTGAACCATGTTTGTACTCTATTTTGGGGTTTGATTGAATTTACTATTTGAGTACCTGTTTGATTGAATAATTCGATATGGATTGCATGTTTAGTCGATATGAGTACTTAGCCATGATTTATTGCTTGGGGGATTGTGGAATTTGTGCACTTAGGGCTCCAATTGTTCAACTATGTTTATCAAGTTCATGTCAAATTTGGGACTTTTTGGTACATGTGCAAATTTTGAGATTGGTGGACTATTTTAGGTTTAATTAAGGGTCAATTTTACATGGGCACTTAATTTGGTGTGAAAATTGATTAAATTACTTGGAACCGAAAGGGGGATTTTTGTCTTGCAGGCCCAACTGATTATGAGCCGGTATTTGAGAATAGGGATGAGGAAGAGCGTTATGAGGAACTACTTACCTATATGGTTAAGGCCACCCTCTTCTTGGATCATGAGACTTTGAGGAAGTTAGGGATTGAGGATGACATCACTAACCTGTTCCGCCGCATTTAATGGGGTGTTATGCTCGTTAACGAGTGGCCCACTTTCTCTACTCTGACGAGAGAGTTCATGGCCATGGCCAAGGTTTGGACAAGTGATGGGAGGTGCCCGGAGCCCACTTCGATTACCTTCCAGCTGATGAATCAGAGGCACAGCCTGACACGGTCTCAGCTTGATACGATTTTTGGCTGCCCAGTTGGAGGTCGCTACCATGAGCATGAGGACTTCAATTGTGTTCAAATGTGGCGAGATATTTCTGCCCTTGCTCCGATGGGTGGTGGCAAGTTTAATATGGGCAACATGAAGGCATCCCATGTAGACAACCCAGTGTTCAGGTATATCCTACGATGGTTGGGGACTAACATCTTTGGACGACATGAGAGTGGAAAGGCGAGGCAGAAGGAGGTCCATGTCCTCTATTGCATGCTCGCGGGATATCACGTCAGCATCGCAGGTTCCTTCCTGGATAATCTAGCCCGGCAGCTCAAGACCAAGAGGGGAGACATTTGGTGGGGTGGTTTGATCACCCCGATTGCCCACTCTTTGGGTTTTCATACCGACGATCTCCGACTAGCTTATGGACGGTGGTTCTTGGATGTTCATCATTTGGTTTAGAGGACTATGCTAGTTGAGGGCCCGCCATTAGCACTCAAGATGGCCACTAACGACCTCTTCCCGCTGCCGAACACTCCCCTCACTCATGTGACTGACCTCAACTTCAAAGAAAAGTGGTTTATGCATACTCCGACCCACCTAGCTTGTATGGTCCCTGCAAATGGGGTCGCACCTCAGAGTTGGCTCTTGCGCCGCACAGGAGTTCAGCCGGACAACAGGGTCCTGACAGCCGAGGAGTGTGCTACTATGGTAGAAGAGTAGGAGCGATAGAACAGGGCTGTAGCAGAGAGAGCAGTCGCCGAGCGTGCTGAGGCAGAGAGAGCTAGGCCGAGAGGGGATGGGCCGAGCATGGCCATGCCGATGACAAGGAGGAGCCTCAATTTTAGATCCCCACCACTTATGATGAGGTCCCACTCTGGGGACCCGGCGGTTCATCTACCTATCACACGGGGGGCACCTCCTCCTCCGTCCCAGATTTATCTATGATCTACCAGTACTTGCAGCACCAGGCCGCTCTCCAGGCCACAGAGAGAGTTGCTGCTGAGACTGTGCGAGCAGCTATAGCCACGGAGTATGACCGGAGTGCTCGGTTCAGACAGGATGTTAGATACCGACTTGGGCACCTTGAGGCACAGATGCAGCAGCTGTTGTCACCAGCCGATGATCGGACCGAGATAGTCTAAGTCCGCCGCCACAGAGCACATGGGGATTTTGAGGATGTGCCAGATGATCAAGATGGCCAGGGTGGCCAGTGAGGTACAATTTTACTTTCCCTTGCCCAATTTTCAAACTTATTCTTCATTCTGTTGAATAAGTTTGGGGGGATGACGACAGGGACTGTAAAACTTGTGTTATCTTGTTATTTATTGTTTTTATGAGATTTTTATGTTATTGTTGACTTTTACTGCCTTGGAACTTATTAGATTTACTGCTTTAGCATGTTTAGTTGATTTTGGTTAGATATTGCATTGTATTCACGCTTGAACATAGGGCAGTCGGAACTTTTGATTATTGTTGGCTTGAGATTTTGAATATGTCCTCCCTATTACTTGATAAATGTGATTGATGATTGGTTGATTTTTGGATTGAGACTTGAAAATCTGTGTGATAGAGTAGCCGGTGATAGGAGTTTATGGCTTGATAAGTGTTTTTTGATGAGTGTTTTGTGCATGTTAGACTAAGATTGAACTTGATGATTGTTGAGGGGGAACAAAATTTAACCCAAGTGAGTTTTGAGCTTAAATTTTTTGATTGATGTGTGACAAGGTGCGTATGCAATAATCTTCTAGAATTTGACTTGTTTCTCTCTCGAGGTTGCATAAGTGCGATAATAGGGTAATATGATTTTAGGCATGTTCTTTCTTAGCCCAAATCCTATACACTAGCCTTAAAAATCTCCACTTGTAGCCCTTTTGAGCCTTGTATTGATTCTTTGTTTAGAATGGTTGATGAGTGAGAGGGGTATGCATTCAGTGAATCGGAAAACAAAATTTTGGTCTTGTGGTGTTGTGTTATCAAAAAGAAAGAATATGAGTTGTGGAAAAAAAAGAGAGGAAAAAGGAATGGAAATAAGATGAACTAGAAGTGAATCGTCTCTATTTTTGAGTTCACCAGTTTATTGTTGAATAAAAGAAAAAAAAGAAAAAAAGGGGGAATGAGCATAAAAAGAAAAGTGGTTGAGTTAAATAAATCAGTAAGGTGTGGTTGTTATAGTGAGAGTTGGATTGGGAGAGTTCAATTGAGAGTTTGAGTCACTTAGCCTAAAAACATCCCACCTACCTTAGGAAGCCACGTTACAACCTAATAAAAGACCTATTTGATTACTCGACTTATTAATTAAGATGCAGAGTAATTAAATTTGATAGGTCAATTGTCCTTGAGGAATTTGAACTGTTAAAGGGTTTTTGAAATCTAAGGGTTTATCAAGAGTAAAGGTCCTTTTGCGCATCCGAGAGGAGTCACTAGGTTATTTATTTCCATGTTATGGTTGAGAGTCCGAGAGGGTCGCCTGATAACATAATTGAGATTAACTCACGTTTTTGGAAATTAAATTGGAATTAGATTATATAAATGACTGTTTGATTGTTCTTCAAAGTGGATTACCTTGGAATCCTGTTTTCGCCATATTTTCAACACTCAATCTTTTAATTGCTTTTTTTTAATTAATTGCTTTTCAATTATTGCCTAGTATAAATAAATCAAACTCTTTTACCGATGTGTCTAGATAGTAGTAAGATATTTGCGTTTTAGTTCTTGATTATATTTCGAGCCTGCAATCCTTGAGTTCGATAATTTATTACTTGCCTCTGCAGTGATCTATACACTTGCACTTATAGCGTGTTGTAAAACGCACTATAAGGTTTTTGGTGCCGTTTCCGGGGATTGCATAGATTTATAATTGACACTAATTCTGATATTGCGCCACTAATCTAGACTTTATTTTACGCACTTTTTATCCTGTATAATTGTTTTTTTTACTTTTGTGTCTAGCTACAGACGTTAAATAAAGCGTTTGTTGGGAGGCAACCCAATTTTTACTGTTTTCAGTTGATTAATTTTGGAGTCTTATGTCCTTTATTATGTCTAGAGTTCACGTATTTTGTTTAAGTTTGTTGAGTGCTGGAAAAGAGTTAGAAATGCGGGGATTTACTGAAAATTGCAAAAACAACGACCGAGGAGCAGACGCCGCCGTACTGGCTTTGACCGCAGTGAGAGCTTAGCGAGGTCTCACACACATGTCCGTGATCTTTTTCCCCACAAACTTATTCTATCTTTTGTATCGAATAAGTTTGGGGGAGGGGGATGTGATCGGGCGATGTGTGTTTCTACCTTTTTATCCTTTTATCTGATTTGAGACTGCACTTGATGTATTAATGTGAATCAGTGAACCATTGTATTTGTCTCTGTCTTAGTTTTTTTTTTCTATCTTAGTTTTAGTGTGTGGTTGGTTTGTACTTGGAAACTCTATCATTTTATTGTACTGGGAAGTGAATGGTTTCATATGGGTTTTATTTGCATTATTGATCAAAGTTAATGATGACAACTGTTTCTTTCTCGTGAAACCTGTATTAATGACTTGCATATGACTTGATGAGGTGCATACTTTTACGGAATTGATTTTGGCATCTAGGATATGTTAGCCTGTGAGAATTTGAGCCTGTGTTCGTTTGATTGAGAGTATGTCACTGTGCACTTTATCTCTAGAACTTGCTCTGGTTTCTTTCTCAAAACTGCAAGAGGAATGTCATGAACTTAGAAATGATCTTAGGCCATCGTTTCATAAGCCTCATTAAAATCCAAACACTAACCCACTACATAATCCTTTGCTAAACCCGTTGAGCCTATAAACCTTTCTATTCTGAACCGGATGATAGGAGGTGTGGATGGAGTTATATGGGTATCCGTTGATGTTAGGTGGTGAAAATGCAGTAGTTTATAGTGGTACTTAGTCCAAAGCCTTGTGATGGACACTTTTAGGCCATCTTTGTTAGCCAAACTATCCCAAACACTGTCCCTTATACAATTTTATCCTTAGTAAAGCCCCTTTGAGCCTGTTACTTTTCTTTCTTGTCTATGAATTAAGAAAAACTTTGTAGTTCTGTCTTGTCTATGAGAAAGTGCTATACACAGTATCTTGTCTATAAGATTTGGGCGAAATAAAGGGTAGATTGATTTATATTGTTCATGATTAGCCTTTTGAGTCCGTGTCTTTCTGTTCTTGTCTATGAGTGAAAGCTTGGATTCCCTCTTGTCTATAAGTTGAGGTGAAAAAAAAATGATGGGTATATTTGTCTTGTCTATGAGGCAATATTTATAAGAGGATAAGAAATTTTCATTTGGTGATCAAAAGTAGGCTGAGCCCTAATGAGAAAAAAAAAAGGAGAGTTATTAGTATACAAGTTAGTCAGTCATTAAATGAGTATGGTATGTGATGAGGAGACAGTTTGTGTGAATGGAGTTATAAGGATGAATATGTTTAGTCACTTAGCCAAAAATTCCATACCTTCACCAATGTGCCTACATTAGAA
>JAPKLW010001401.1:140726-162984 GCA_026898455.1 Plectranthus barbatus | reverse complement strand
CTCAATTGTGCGTGAAACCTGCATAAACAACCCAAAACCAAACCAAACGTAATATTTTCTAAAAGAATATGAATACGGCACAAAAATATCACTTAATGATCTAATCCAAGGCAAATAGTTAGCAGATTCACATCAGAAAAATGCACAAAATGAGTGTTTATCACTTATTGCACTACTTTAGCAGTGGAGAGATGAGAAACTTGTTAAACATATGGTAAGTGCGCATTGGCCTTGATTTGAGTGATGTTACACAGCCTAAACACTTGAGTGATGAGTGAAATCAAAAACCTTTCGTGTGAGGTTCCCCTTTGATGATTTGATTGTTTGGTTGCGGTCTTGATTGTGCATTATATGTGGATAATTGTTACTTAGAAGGTTTTGGGACTTGTTAGGCATTGCACACTCTTTTTCTGCACTTGATTGGGTTTTCTGTCTGTTGATTAATCGAGGATGATTAATAGTTTAAGTTTGGGGGAGTTGATAAGTTCGTTATTTCGCCAACTTATCAATTAGTTTCTAGCTCGTTTAATGTTCTAATTGAATAATTTTCATATTTATTCATGCATCATAGTGTTCTAGTATAGAGGTTGTGGTTGATGGTGTATTTTTGTAGGAAAAGAGGACAAATTCGAAGGAAGGCCAAAAACAGAGAATTTGGTTATGTTTCGACTAACACAAGCCTTGTATCGATCGACATGAGCAGTCGACGTGAGAGCCGAGATCGACCTCAAGAGAGTCGACGCAGGAGTGCCACGTCAACCGACGCGAGCCTTGTGTCGGTCGACGTGGATGGTCGAGGCGAAGCACGTCGAGATGGAGCGCGCGTTGACCGATGTGGACTCTATCTCGGTCGACGCGAATGTTGATTTGGCGAGAATTGTATATTTTTGGCTATTTCCTCTCTAGTTTAATTGCATACCTTGTGGGGATTAATTGTACACCTATATAAACACTTTAGTTCGAGTTTTTAGGGTTAGACACTCTTTTTAGAGAATTGAATATTGTTCGAAGGCAGAAGTTTTAGTTTGAGTTTATTTTGGAGTTGAAGAACAGTTGATGATTTTACGTTGTTCATCCGAGACTCTGATTTGATCAATGCAAGTTTATTTCAGGTTTTATTGTTTCATAATATTGATTATTGTGATTATGATGAACTAAATCCTTTAATCAGATTCTAGGGTTGAAAATCTATCTTTATTGCATGTTCATAATTAATTGAATCAAATGCCTTTCCTTGTTAGATTTGTGAATTCTATGTTTTGATTTAAACCTTAATTTGTTGGCCACTTATTTAGGTTGTTAGTTAATTAATTTGAGACTCAAAATGTGATAATTAATTAACAGGAAAATAATTTCACAATATAATCATTTATTCTTGTCTTAAAAAGAGGGAATTAGGTTATAGGATTTAATCTGTTGATTTTTGGAGTTATTGGAGTATTTCTTGAGACCGAAAGGTTAAAGGAATTTCGATAACCTACTTTGTGAATTGTCCTCAAAAGAAGTTTACAATATTTCTCTGATTTCCATCTTTCAAGGAATTAAATTGGCATTTGATTGATTTAGTGTTATATGTCAGGAAGGATAGTAATAAATCCCTAGAATCTGAATCTTTGCAGTTGATTTAAATCCCGTGGAATTATTCTGTTCAATTTAATTGATATTTTAAAAGTTATTGTCTTTTTAATTCTTCAAGTTAATGATACCAAACTCCTTTGAATTTGATCGCCTCAAACAATTTCATGAGAAACTATAGTTCAGTACTTAGGATGGTTCAATATTTCATTCCCTGTGGGATCGATAATTTTTATTTGCCGCTATATTATTAGCTCTGCTAAGTCGTTAATAATTTTAGCGATCAGAGGGTCTATGGAAGTGTAGTGAAGAAGAGTAGAGTTTTTTTTAAACAAAGATGTTTCCAATCATCACACATGTCCTAGAGATATGTACAACAAAAATGCTACAATCAAATGAATTGCAAGAGTTTTTGGATACTTTTTGGATAAGGCCAAACATCAAGGTAAAAGATTTACAGATTGAGATGATGAAGAGATATGCATGTCATGTTTCTCACTGGAGATTGTATAAAGCTAAATGGATGGCTTTAAATAAGCTTAGAGGTTCACTTGAAGATCATTATTTAGGACTTCGAAGTTATATAGCGGAGTTGATGAGAGTTGATAAATGGGACCGGTTTGAGCTATTATTGGATAATGATTCTGTTTTCAAGGCTGTTTGTATTGGTTTTAGTGCTTTAAAAAAGGATTTCTTGAAAGGTTGCCGATCAATTATTAGACTTAATGGATGTTTCCTGAAAATAATATTGGGAGGAGTATTATTGTGTGCAATTGGTAAAGATGGCAATAATCAAATATACCCAATAGCATGAGCAGTAGTGGAGGTCGAGAACCAAAGTTGTTGGACATGGTTTTTGACCATCTTACTTGAGGAATTAGGCATAATTGATGGATTTGGGTTTACTTTCATTTTTTATCAACAAAAGATAACTTAACTTCTTTTTTTTTCCTAGTCAGTATATCTATAAAGAAATTTTTATTTTAGTTATATTTGATTATTTGCAGGGCCTTATGAATGCGGTTAGTGAGTTAGCTCCATATGATAAGCATAAAAATTGTGCACGACATGTGTATTGTTATTGGAAGAAGAGGTTCAAAGGTCCTACACTAAAGAACATATTCTGGAGGGCAACACGAAGTAAAAATATTAAAGCTCACAAACAAGTTTTGGAAGATCTGAAAGCAGTGGATGAAGCCGCATATTTGGACTTCAAAACGAGAAATGTGCACAGGTTTTGTAAGGCATTTATATCCACACAACCAAAATGTGACATGGTGGATAACAATGTTAGTGGAACTTTTAATGATTATATTCTAACAGCAAAGGGGAAGTACATAATTGATATGCTTTAGGAAATTAAGCGTGAGTTAGTGAAGAGACATTATTCGAAGCTGGCTTCCATTAGTGGTATGACAGATAAGTTATGCTCCAATATTAGAGCAAAGCTTGGACAAAAGAAGTATGGAAGCTGGTTGTGTACTTCTATACCAACTTCACCAAGTGTATTTGAGGTTGCGATTCGTGATGAACAGTTTGTGGTCAATGTTGGAATGAGGACATGTGCATGTAGGTCATGGGACTAAACTAGGATTCCATGCATTCATGCATGTTCTGCACTTAATTTTCTTAAAGTAAATCCAACGGATTATGTTGCAGATTGCTATAACATACAGAAATATCGTGAAGCTTATAAATATAGTCTTCTAAGCACAAATGGTCCAAATATGTGGCCAGCGACGCTTGGTGTCCCTATCAAGCCACCCCGTCTAAGAAAGATGCCCGGAAGACCTAGTCAAAAAAGAAGACGAGCTCCAGAAGAGAAAGAAGAAGGGAATCGGACCAAACGCAAGCAATATGGATTGATAATAATATGTAAGTCATTTCAAAAATCAACCTGCTGAGAGACAAAAAAAACATGTAAGTCATTTCAAACTTTTCTTTTTTACATAAAAGTTATTTGAAACTTAATCTTATTACTTAGATATGAATTAGTACATTCATATTTTACACATTTTGTACTTGTAATTGTCTCAAATAAGAGGAGAGAGGGAGAATAAATCCATCACCAGAAAATATATCTTTCGAGAGACAAGAATAAAAAAAATGTAAGTAAATGAAACTCAATCTATTTTTACCATAAAGTGAATCTTATTATATTATTTATGTTTTTAACATATTTAACTAATAATTATGGCTCCAAAAGGAAGAGGAAGATCAAAACCATCTAATGTTTCAATTCATCAAGAAAATAGAGAAAGAGTTGTGGTGAATAAGCAAATGGAATTGTTTGGTTGCTTCGTTTTTTAATCAAAATTTATTTATTAATAATATTCTCTTTGTTATAATTCATAAGTAAGAATAGGTTTGTGTGTTATGGGATTTGAAGGAAGTGTAAATATTTGCATAAGGGTAACAAAATTACAGATTTAGTTTGTTAAAAATATGATAATTAGAAAATTTGATTATTAGTTTGTAATTTTTGTGGTGCATATGGGCACTATGGAAAGGGTGATGAAAATTAATTCCAAAAGGGGTGAAGTTGGAACAAGTGGAAGAGATATATCTATCTTAAGGGGGCGGGGAGTTATGCTTCCCAATGAAGAGAGTGAAACATAATACTATAATCAAGATCTATTTTAACTTATTTTGTAGATGAATCTATATATATATGTGTTTGATATAGATGATTTTGAAAAAATGGGTCCATATTTTGTGGATATATTTTGCGGATGGTTTTGTATATGAGTTTGGAAAGCTTCATTTACATATATGGTTGGAAAAACTTAGTACATATTTTGTAAGATCTATTTTATGTATGAATGAGAATATTTGATCTATATTTTATGTTATTTAATTAAAAATTCTTTCATTTTTCATTTGAATTTGTATTTGCTTAGAAATCGATGATAAAACTTAAATTGCAAATAACAAAAAAAAAATCCAAATTGAATAAAATTTAAGATTTGAAGTTTATGTATAGAAGCATCATTAAATGTGAGTATATTTTTTAATTTTATTTACATATAATTTTTATTTTTAATTGACTAATAATCGTTGTTATAAATGCGAAAGTTTCAAATATTGTATTATAATTGTCAAATTCACAAATGCCATGTTATAATTGTTAAAGTACAAAAAATGTGTTATAATTGCAAATTTTTTAATAAGTATGTTATAATTGCTAAAATTCAAAAAGTTTGTTATATCTGCAAATTTATGAAAAGTTATGTTATTGCATGCAATTAACCCTTAAAATTATTAATTTATATTTAATATTTTTATAATTTTAATTTATTAAAATATGGGTTAATTTTATAGGTTTGATTGGGAGATTTATCTAGGGGTGTACATGGTTTGGCCCAAACCGAAATGATTTGGCTGGTTTGATAAGTGCAAAAATTGACCGGCCGGACCGTAAGTTTCAAACCGTATTAATTGGTTTGGTCTGCAGTTTGAGTAGAGAAACCGGTCGTTTGGACCGGACCGGACCGGACTGTTTATATTAATAGTAAATATTTAGATTATATTTAATACTAAAAGTCTAAATATATTACATTTAGTATAGTGGTTCTAGCTATACTTTAGTTTTTAAAAGGCATGAGTTAAAATCCTCTATGCAACATAGTATAATTTTTATTTTTCTCCTACATTTTTATTTGTTTTTTTAAATCTAAAATAAAACCTAAACTATCAAATATTTCAATCTCATTTTTATTCTTTTTCTACATTTTTATTTATTTTCTGAAATCTAAAATAAAAGCTAAACTATCCAATATTCCAATCTCACAATTTTATTCAAATGTCTCTCTTTACCCTTATTGTCTTCTCTGTTCTCTGGGCCAACTTCACCATTATCACATCTTAATAATTTCACCTTACTATTATTTTTGAGAATGTGATATGAACTATTATTTTTTTTGATGTCATTATATATTCGTTTTTATTAAGATTGTCTCGTACTTTGTCGATGAGAGTCACTATTAGTTTTTTTAATTTCTCAAATAAATTGTAGTTAAAAATATAAGATTTTTTTACGTTTTGACTTTGCCCGTTAAGGTCGTATTTCAAACTGTTAAACCGGCCGAACCAAACCGTTTTATTTGGTTTGGTTTGAAATATTAGTTTGGCCGGTTTGGTTTGAAAATTTTTAAAATCGTATTATTTGGTTTGGTTCAAACTTCAACCATCAAACCGGACCGTGTACACCCTTAGATTCATTCCATCCAGTTAAGATATATAATATCTTTTAGTAATTATTTTTCAGTTTTTAATTAAAATTCGATTGTTGAAATTGATTAAATGTATTTTGATTCATGTAGAAATGTAAAATCAAGAGCATCAGGCCCACTTCTTATATATAGCGGGCCAATGATCTTGCACGTTATCCAAATAATTAGGTGTCCAAATCCGGCTCAACTATATAACGAATCCTTATTTCAAATGCATCAGCATTTTTTGAGAATTTGGAGGCGTTTTATTTGAAATAATTTGAAAAGGTTGAATCTTTATTTCAAATATTTTTAAAAGCTGAGCAATATTTATCATCAACCCTTAATTTAATATGATAGAAGATTGCAATTAGTTTTAGCATAAAAGGAGTTTTTAACAGTAAAACTCCATATATTGAGTTACATTGTTTAAAACTAAAAAATGCATGCATTTCACTAATTTTTAAACATATAACTAAAATATGGCATTTCTTCAATTGTATAATTTCCATTGTGTAATTAATTAAGCACATGGTTCTTATTGTATTAAGAGAACTATAATTTATTTATTATTATTTTTATATTGAGTTATACAATCTTTTGCCTCTTCATTTACTTTAATATTTTTTTTATTCATATTAGTTCGCACAACTTATATAACTAAGCTTTAACTTAAGATTGCATAAACTAATTATTATGTTTCATAATCGCATTTTGTGTAAGACAAAACACGTCTACATTTAACTTACTTACTCGATTAATTTATTACTTAAATAAAGATGATCAATATCACATAATTCAGTTTTGCATCTAATTTATCAATTAATTATAGATAAAGAGCTAGTTATTGAAAAATCAAAATTAGAGTTTTAGAATTTAAAATCTGCAGTTTAGAGTGTTGTTGCAAATAACCTAATAATTGGCACTAGTACTCCCTCCGTCCCGGTGACTTTGGGCACAATAACCAAGGGGTATGAGTGTAAAGTAAGTTGAGTGGAATTAATATTTTATTGTTGAGTGTGAAAGTTGCCTTTTCAAGTAATGATACAATTGAAGTGGAATGGGCGAAAAAAGAAAGTGGAATAATTGAGGTGGGACGGAGGGAGTAGGAACTAGGAAGGTGTGTGGGTTAAGGTAACAATATATGATTGCTTCGAGATATAATATTTGCAAAGTGGCCCCTGTACTTTATGTTTTTTATATTTGAAAGCATGGTACTTTGAAAGTGTCCCAGCTCCCAAGTAACATGCTGGTGACTTTATGCACAAAACCACTAAGATTTTGATATATAGAATAATAATTATTGCATTTTTAATGATCATGATTATGCAAAAGTTAGTTCCTTAAATTGGGATTAATCATGGCTATGCCAAAGGTGTTACACTTTCTTGAGTGCTTACTTTAAAGAGAGCAAGCACCATACTTAGTTGCCATTACTTATGGATAGTAGCTTCAAGAAATTGAATATTTTGATTAAAAAAATAAAATACAGTAGCAGTTCTATAAATCATGCCAACTTTGAAAAATATTTTGGTTGAAGCAAAATATATTTGCTAGAACAATAAATATAATGGGTGAAGAAAAAGCAAGTGTTTTTAGTTCAAACATAATACACCCAAATTACTCAGAATATTTTCCAATATATATATATATATATTAATTAGCATCCTCGAGCATTATTTCATTAGCTTTTGATGTGTATATCTCAACACCCCTACTCCTTTCTTACTCAAAAATCCATATATCTTCCTTTGAATAGGAATCTTGTGATTTGATTGATTAAGATTCTTGATCATAATTAATGTTTGGAGCAACCTTTTCCTTGGTAGGAATTGAAATATTATATATATTTTGGGGTGAATTTAGTATTAAAAATGAGTTTGTACTAAAAAAGAATAAATTTATACACATTGAATATATTTTTAAAATCTTATAATTAATTATTTTATGAGTTATGCTTAAAATATTGTAATTTATACTTATTTTTTATTCATTAATATTTTTATCTCAACAGTTAATACTATCAATCCAAAAGTTGGGATTCATTCCTGGCTATTTAACTCTAAATTTAATTCTATATGCAACATATCACATCTATAAATATTTGAGCAAATAATAATTCACTTTTGTAGAGGAACCTTATGATTTGATTGCATGCGTGGAGGGGATTTTGGGCCGTTAATTATGCATAATCAAGATTATGTTCCATCGATATAATATACCATTTTTTACCTTTCAGTCTCTCTCTTACACAATCAACTGAAATCTACTATTTCAACTTTTACTAGAAAAAAATAATAATACATATTTTCCAATAATGAAGATATCTTTTCAGGTATTATTAAATTATACACCACAGATACTTAGCGTCATCGTCGAAGGAATCCTTTAATATATTAATTGTACATGGTTAAGTAATTTTCTCTCATAATCCACGTCATAAATTACTACTCATCACTTTATCCTAAATTGACTTGACTTCAGATCTTGATGGCTATGAACGCATGATTTTCCCATCTTCTGCTGATTAATCATGATCCATATTCTATGAAATTCATCGTCAATTTACTAGTCTTGAAGAATCTCTGATATTGAATAAACGTTAATACCAAATTATATTGCTAACTTTGCCAAATTTGTTAAATGTGTCCCGTATTCACTATTGATACTGGCCCGAGTAATTATATAATGGCGAGACACATTTCTCTTCTTATAAGTTGGTTTTTTAAGAAAAAAATTGAATTTTAACATGGTATAAGAACTAATTCAATTATAATAATGAAATCCTAAATAGTAAAAGGAATTCCTTGTATAAGAAAGATTTCACTTAACTCATCTATAATATGAGACATTTTCAAAGATACCGTAAAATAAAATAATAAAAATCTGTAATGTTCAAAATTAACAAATATCATATTATATCAATTATTTTTAACAGTGATTCATTATTCAATATCGATTGTTATTTGGCATGCAATGAATGTGATTTTTTAAATAAATAAACGAGAAGCACACCGCACGCGCTCCACTAGCTTTATATAGTTTTACACTTCTATTTTGATTCTCTAACTTGGCGATTTATTTAAGAGATCAATGTTTCACGAGATAACTATTAAATCCAATGTAAACTTACTTTTTTAAAAAAATTAGTGAAAGAGAAACCAATTTAGTATTTCTATTTGTGTGTATAATATACACCAATATCATATTAGACATTGGACGATTACGAATGTGACAACATATTATAATTGGTAAAAACTTGCGTTAGGCATCCAAATAGATTTATTAATCCTCAATTAGGATATATTAGAAGAGTTTGGCTTTAGTTAATGGATAAAACCCGCCTAAACCATTTAGACGTGTCTAACTTGAGACCTTCCCATTATAAATACATTATCATATTGCGTATATCACACACACATTTTATATAATAACACCTCATCAAATAATAAATAAAAAATGCATCTGTTCAGAAAAAATGCATAAGTTAGTGCAAAAAAAATGCAAAATGCTGCATATGTTCTACTAGGTGGGATTGATGCATTTTTAAAAAATTATATCAATTATATAAAAATAAGAAGTAGAACGATTATAAAATATAAACACAAGAAATAATGGAAATAGAAAAAGGGCATTAAAAATGCAGATAGAAAGCAGACATTAATTTGTGGATGAGGAAAGGTAGGGATTGGCAGAAACCAGAAAATTGAAATTTTATTTTAGAAAATGAATTAAAAAAAAAGGATGCATGGCATGGCATGGCATGGCAGTCAGATGGGGGTTCAGAGTGCACCCAGCCAATGATTCTGAACCACATACATCCCACTGCACATGCTTCCCCACGTGACCCCTCGTGCTTTTTTTTTTTTTTTGACTCGATTTATTATTTTTGGTCCTAAATTATATGTCTATTCCCCTACATCAATTTCATACACCCTTGTTTTCCAATTAATTAACCCACGCATATTGTTCCGCCCCATCTAACCCACATTATTTTTATTTTTATAATATAGTGATTCAAGTTTTTATGAGATAATATGTCTTATTAAAAAAAGGAAGCACATTGTATGAAGGGCAGAGAATGAGGAGCAATTTTTGTTTTTTTTGTTTTTCCCATTAATATTTATCTTTATGTATTTTCTCCCTATATTAAATTTCTGGATTCCCCAATATATTCTACTATTACTATACATCATCAAGCTAAATGGATTCCATAAACACGATAAACTAATTATAAATTCAACTTGAGTTTGGTGATATTAATTGAGATGAGATAGTTTTTTTGGAAATAAAAAGATTTAAACTATTCAAATAACAAAAATCAAGGATTTAGTAAAATTATACTCCCTCTGTCTCGATTTATTAGGCCCTTTTCTTTTCGGCACTGAAATTAAGAGTTGTGCGTGTAGAATGAGTTAGTGAGATGAATATTATTGTTGAGTGTGAAAAGATAGTCATTTTTTAAAATGGGTCAATTTAGTTGGGAGACCCAATTTGGTAAGATGGACTATTCTGCTGGGACGAAAATAGTATATTATATGATATGATATGATATGTACTAGTTAGTGTGTGGGAGCAGGAGCACCTGCATCTGCATGGATGGAGTTGTACATTGCAGTTCCGTCATCCAAGGGGCTCGACCCTCAATGCAGGGACCTACCTTACGCAGAGGCAGTCGAGTCGAGTCACCTACAAAATAACCCTTCCATTTAATGTCAAACAACTTTTTCTTTTTTCCTTCATTTTAAGTTAATTGATTGAATTTGTATATTTTAATTGGTGGATGGAATCCAGAATGCTTGTGTGCTTACAATAACAAAAATAATGAATCCAAATTATATGCATAAATAAATCCGTCCGAAATTTAAAATCTGTGGATCCATGGCCATGGCCCCATCTATCGATCTATGATTACACACTCAACTAGTTAATATTGTTTTGAAAAAAAAAATAATAATAATAATAATAAATCACGCATGCTATCTCATGAATGTAGTGCATATTAATCAAACGCTCACTGTCACATCCATTTTCCACCCATACATACACAGATATTTAGTACCTAATGAATGCATCATTAATTAGGATATTTCATTAAATAAATGAAAATGTAGAAAATAAGAAATGCAAAGTTATAACTACCAAATGCGTAGGGATGTAAGATATTTAATACAAAAAAAATATAAGCTTCACAATATGAAATTCCTTGAGAGAATTTAATTGGAATGAAGACTATACATAGTCAATGGTAGGTAAAAAGAAGGGTATGTGAATGAGATGAATTACTCCACAAAATAGATTAATATATACGTATTGGTATCGTAAAATAAACAAGATCTTATGGATGGTTGGTCTACTACGTATGTTGAACTACAAATTGGCTCCTCTCTCTCTAGTTTGGTAGAAATGATTGAAGTTGGGGGATTATTGTATTGTGTTTTAGTGTTAATTTTATAATTAAAAGAAGATTATGGTTGAGGCCTCCATCTTTCCACGTTCAAAAGGGTCTTAAGGTTGTCAAATAAATTGGAGGCATGTTAGTGTCACATTCCCAAAATCCATGTGTTTTCTTGCAAATTCTTGAGTGGATTCCAACTCCACACTCAACCAATTTTCTATTACATTCCCTACACCTACAATGTGGGTGCTTTTCTCTTTCAATGCCTAAACCATAACACAAAGGGGGATTTGTTTTTTATCAGCTATCACTAACAAGGGACCGATCCATTTTGTTTATAAGAGGTTTAAGTAATTATTATTTATTAGGTTGTATTTGATTAAAGTTATGCAATACCCCTAAAAACTTTCATACTATCTGCTCATGAAAATGCTTGTGTTATTTGCTCAAAAAAAAAATAAAAAAAAAATGCTTGTGTTACATTTTCGATAAGCAATTAGTGTTAAATAACTGGTAGTTGTGAGGTATACTAAAACATATCATTACACTTTCAATATTTAAAGATAGACACTGAAAACTTGAGGTTCATATAATATAAATATATTATAGGTATTCAAAATGAATGTACAACCTTATATTACTTCCTATATATGTATGCATGTATCATTTAGTAAATATATTAATGCACGTTAGATCATGTTAAAAGTTCACCCTCTTCATTAAATAAAAATCAAATTGAATTGATCTAAGTGGGGCGTAGTATTCATTCATCATGAAAATAAAACATAAATAGACAATAATAAACGCTAACTTTAAAATAATTAAGAAGAGCACCGTGATTTACTCGTTGGATTATGATCAACTTAAAATAAGCAAAAATTAAGGCTGCATTTTATTGGTCTCGAAAGGGGGTGCAAGTATAATTATCGTACATGAAAAAGGAGACAGCTATATGGAATGTATAGTGTTGAATTATATAGTATATAATAATAATAATCCCAATAAAATCGAAAGTTGAATCCATCCCAATTATTAATATTGTTTATAGGGTGTATCCCTAGGTGTTGCATTATTACACATCTCTCAAGTGCTCCATCTAACTCCTTAATTATTCCCAAGTACAATTTTAATATTCTTTTTCTAGCCACTTCTTTCAATTAATCCTCATCTCTATCCACCTAGATTCATACAATTATTATTTATTTTTTTGTCACAATAATGTAATACAACTAGATTTTACTAATATCTAAAGTAAAATCCATGCCGCGGGATCTCTTTTTTACTGGTGCATTGATTAATATAAGTAATCATGATGTAAAATAAAGATACAAAATACCAAATGAAATGCTAATAAAGTATTGTATATATAATATATCATTACCATGATGAACCTCGTTTCATCGAGTGTTTTATCAACACGTACGAGATTAAATCATTTAACCAAAGAGAACATAATCTGAGGGAAAGATAATTAATGGGAAATTAAAGAAACTCAAGAAAAAAAAAAAAATAGGAGTCGTGTGAAGAAAACATCCCTTTTGTGAAGTTGAATGTAAATGGACATAAGACTCATAACACATCGCTTTTGACTCAGCATGGGTCGCAGTTATCATAAAACGATAAAACCATTGGGTCCATTTTTGTTAATCAAAATATATTTATAAATTATACTACCACCATTTAACCATTTTTCTTTTTAATTTTACCTATTTTGATGCATACAACTCTAATTTATATTTGGGTAATTTACAAGCTTTGACCTTGAATTCCGATCGATCGATATTAGTTTTATAATATTCTACTAAACTCGTATGACCGGTTCATGCTAACCCTAATCCCACCAAAATCTATACATTAATTATTATTGAATAATATATTGAAGCTATCACGGGCACAAGAAGGGAAATGAAGAAATTAAATTTGTGGGTTTTCCTTTGTTCTAATTGGAACGGCACATTTTCTTTTAAACAATTGACTTATAAAATGTTTTTTTTTTTAACAAGTAATTGACTTGAATAGTTTAGATTTGAAGATGAATATGTGAATGAAAGAGTATTTATATTCAACTGCCATCATGTTATCAAATAGCAGAGGTTGCAGCCATTGACCATTGTATTAGAATTTACTGTCTGCAGCAATTTAGCGAGGTGGACTTCGTTGTCTTGTCGGATTAAAGCTTTAATTTATTAACAGATGAAAAATTGAATTCATTGTCATATTAAAAAACTATGACATAACATAGTAATTTAATGGCCTTTTGCAGGTCATAAGTTTTAACTTTAATGAAAATGTGTGAGAGAAGTAAGATTTAAATTAATGCATTTTATTTAAAATTATGACCATTACTTAATTGGAGTATGAATTTACTAGTAGACTTAAAAACCAAGTAAAATATGGAAATTGCTGATCAGAAAGTGTAAGAAACTTAATTTAAGATTTAAAACACTTTTCCAATCCAAAGAAATATAGTTTTTAGACTAAGAGTCAAATCAACTTGCGAACTACTCCTATTAATTTGTAAAGATATTAACTGAGTCGAGCTTGAAGTACTACTCAAATAATCATCGAGCTCGAATTTGAAAATTAAAGCTTGATTCAAGTTTCAAGTTTGAGCCTAACCATATTTGATTCAATTCAACTCGTGATAACCTTGTATTGTAGGAATACAAATTACAAACACATGCTACGCTCTAGCCTCAAGTTATTGAGGATTTGTGAATACTTTTGTGTTGCAGGTGCTTTCAAGAACCTATAATTACGTTACTTCTTATATATTTATATTTACCTACAAATTAAGATACCATTTGATTCAATAATATCATCGTTTCAATCTTTCGTATGAAAGAAGAAGAAAAAGTCTTTGAAATTCAAGTAAAAGAAAAAAATATATATATTAGACACCAAAAATGTGATTTATTTCTGATAAGATGAGAATAAAATGAAAGCAGTACATCATTATAAGATGTAGTGGATTCCCCCCTAGAAAGAAATGATTTGGTATTATAGTATGTAATTAAAATAGGATGCTACTAAACCAGATCGTAATCAATGAAAATAGGAATTAATTAGGATTAGTGAGCTGATGGTATAATAATAATAATTAAAAGCAAAGGACATAATTGCAACAACACAAGGAAAGATGCTGGAAGCACGTGACACATCCCTAATTACTCAAATTTATAAGAATTTGGAATGCAATTCTTCATCTTCATCATCATCACTTTAAATTCGATTCCAGGAGCCCAGACAAGACATAAATATATCCTAGGATTACATAATAAACTACGACAGTCCTCATTCATTCAAACTTGGATTATAATAAATGAATGTTAATGAAATCGAAATATGAGATTTGATAGGAGGAGAGTGGAGAGAAAAGGGAAGTATATTTACTTAAGAGGATGGATGATCATGATACTACAACTTGGCCCCCCCCATACAGGCTTAATTACAAATAAAATAAAAAAGGCGTAGAGGGGGGCAAAGATGGGAAATAAGTAAGAAGAGATATATAGTTGTAATTTTGTTATGACAAAGTAGCTAGCAATTTGTCTTGTCTTGTCTTGTTGAAATAAGAAGTGAATTTAATTAGGGAAAGACATGATCTTGATCTCATCGACTCTCCGCCGCATCCTGAAGTGGCGCCGGAGCGACATTTTCTTCCACCCCACCAATCTCCTCAAGAAACCCATCACCTCCGCCGGCTCCTGCAATGAATACGAAGCGCTTGTTTCCTTGGGAATCTTGGAAACTAGAATCCCGAACCCCTGACCTCTCTCTCTAAGCACCTGAAATTAAAATAGGGAATCCAACTCCAACTTAATTAATTAAATTAATAATTATATGTATATGTATAGGTTAGGAATTAGGATAACGGAAACCTACCTTGAAGGCATCTTCATCAGTTCGATCATCACCAATGTAGACAGGAAATACATCAGCACAGTTGGCGTAACCTATCAATTAATTTGGTTGGTTGAATGAGTTTTTGGGACCATATATATTGTTGAAATATAATTAAAGAATAGATGAAATGAATGAGTTACGCACCAAGGGACTCTAGAAGGAACTCAAGAGCCTTGCCCTTGTCCCATTTAATAGTGGGACGAATCTCGAACACCTGCAATTAAATGTACGTAGCCAATTGGATAAGTGAAAGTGTTCTAAACAACCTAGTCAAATATCCTTTAATAGTTTTACCTTCCTTCCTTGGGTCAATCTTAGGCTCGGATACCCATCCAACACGGCTCCAACTTGCTTCGCCAGTTCCATCCATTTCTGCCAAATTCATACTATAAGCGATCACTCCCACAAATTAACAAAGAGAAAGAGAGAGAGGGTACCTTCTCATCAACGCAGCGAAAATGGACTGAGCAACAGAATTTGTTGTTCTCCACTCTAGCACCAGGAGTGGATTTTGTCGCCTCTATCAAAGCTTTATAAACCTAAAATAGATGCCAAAATATTTATTAAAACAAAATTAATAGAAAAAGATTACCTATGGCTATACTATAGAAGAACAAACCCTCACCTCATCTATCATTGGAAGAAATTCACTGGCTGGTTGGAAAAGAACAGATTCAGCATCCTAACAATTATTTACGTAGATGCAACATTTTAGTGACAAAAAAAAAATAAAAATAAAAAAACCTTGCATGAAGAATAAAAAGGGAAGAAAATAATGGGTAGAGAGAGAATACTGACTTTCTTATAACCTTTTGATGGGCCTTTTATGTCCATGCCATGGCTACCAGCATAATACAGCTCTGTCAAACGCACAAAACTATACACCTATACACAACACAACACAAACAAACGCCATGAAATTGAAACCTCATCCATGTAAAGATTTTTACATGGGTAGATTAATGCAATACTACAATACATGCAGTTTCAGAAAGGAAACAAGCGTCAAACAAAATTAATGTTTGTACCTTGTCCCTGCACCTTCCGCTCACTATAGCTGTGGGAAAATATCTCGCAAGTTTCCTCACTGTTGCTCTCATCTGCAATAACGCCAAGAAAATGTCATTAAGATTCCACCTACACACAAATACTGTATGTGTTTGTGTTTATCTTACTCACCGCTTCGGACATGAAGGCTCGATCTGGGTCGTCCACGATGGGAGACAGTGTGCCGTCGTAGTCTAGGAACATAACTATTTGTTTCCCTTTTGAAGCAGCCGTTATCTCCTCGAACATGTCCAAGGCTGAAGGATGGTGGTGCTGTTCCATACCAAAAAAAAAAAAAAAAGAAAAATCGATAACTTGTCATAATCCAAACAAGCCGACAACCAACATGGAAAACCCTTAGGAAAAAAAAAAAAGTGAACAACCACACGTGTTTGCTTCTCTCTGTTTATGTGTGTTTCTAATTTCTGTGTGTGTGTGTGTGTGTGTGTGTCAAAATAAATGATTTATTATTTTTTTTATGTGGGCGAGAACAGAGGATGTTGGTGTCAATTTGTTAGTGGCGGGGCTTACGATCCAAGGATTCTGTTCGTCGGAGAGAGGCGGCGCTTTGATATGAGTGGGAGAAGAAGCTCTCATGTTATCGATCCACGAGTTGATTCGGGTGCCATTGTTGATTTCGAGATTCTGCAGAAGCTGTTTCTGTGAAATGGAGAAGTATGATCCAGGCACCGCGGGCGGGCGCTGAGCCGCGGTGTTGAAGAGGGAGGAGCCAGAAACCGCCATTGATAAGCCTGCGTTGATTCCGGACTTGGCATCTGCCACAACCATATTCTGCTTCGTCATTCTTGATCACTACGAAACAAGAAGGAAAAGGTCATTCATCGCCATAAATTTTGATTTTAACTAGTCAGACAGAGAATAACGCAAGAGGAAGCGAGATTTGAGACAAACCCAAAACGAGACAGGGATAAAAAAGGAGGTGTTGGGTTGTTGGAATTGAATGTAAATGGTTGGATTTTCTCGAGGTCAAAACAGAGGCCTCTGCTTCTTTCTGGGGAAATGTGTGCAGAAGATCAAAAATGGGATTCAATATTGAAGGTGTTTTTTAGGCACTGCACAACAAATTTTTGGCCACTCGCAGAATCAAAAGATCTGCCAAAAAGCTGAAGCCAAAAAAAAACAAAAGAGAGGGAGAGAAGAGGAGAGGAGAGGGAAAGCAGTGTGTGTTGTGTGTGTGTAAGATGTGTGGTAGTTTCCTTGTTTTATAGTTGTAACCAGACACTAACGGACGAAACCACCCCCCACTTCCTAGTCTTTCCTGGGCCCCACCACCACTCCACTCCTACGCCCAACACCACCATTTACCAAACTAACTCTATTTCTTACTTAACTTATTATCATACCCATTTCGTTTTGTTTTTATGCAATAATAATAATAATAATAATAATAATAAATTCATTTCTCTCCGGACAAGCACCGGCGGCCAACTTGATCGGAAGTGGGGGCTGGTGCCACGTGGACCAACCCACTGAATTGGCTACTGGATTCGAGTTTCCTAAAATGGACCCAATACCAGAAATCCGGAGGGGGGAACCGTGTTTAAAACCCCGTGGAAATATGTGGGACTTCCCTTAATTAGTAAAATGGTCCCTTTATTTTTCAGGGTTTATAAATGACACCAGGCCATCAAAACCACTTGCTCAATTCTTTTTACTTGCATGTTAATCATTACTTATACATTTACTTTATGCAAAAATATAACTCAATAGATTATGTATTTCATGCATATTTTTCACATTTTTTGAAATTCTGGCGAATGAATGCTATTTTAGCAACCTAGATCCACCTACTTTTATTAGAATTTCTGCTTTTATATATCATAGGAATAACACATATATTATGGCTTAATTTGTTGCAACAAAATATATATTTGACATTTTTTTTTAATAGTATATATCATTTGACATTTAAACTTTATTAGGATTTTTTTATAAAAATATTTCCACCTTGGGTTTTTTTTTTTTGGGAGGAGAGTCATAATTTACTTATTACTGACTACAGTATCTCTCAATTGGATTAGAATTTTGAATATTGTTGTGACCATTAGTTCTTGAGTGGGATCTTTTGCAGTAGAAAATGACAAGAATAGCTTTCATCTCTACTTTCTTTCCTGCGTTTTGGGAACTCGAAATTTAGCGTTTGGAATATTGTGTTGTTGGAATTCGAAAACTTCATCATGAGTTCGAGAATATAAATATGGCAAAAACTTGCGTTAGACATGCATAAACGGTTTAGGTGGGTTTTATCCTACCAAAATGGGTTGACCCATCCCAAATAGGGTTTATTAATCCCAATTAGGGTATATTATATGGATTTGGACTTGGGTTAATGGATAAAACCAGCCTAAATCGTTTAGGCCTGCCTAACCCAAGACCTTCCCTATAAATATTTGTACCATGTGAGATTTAATTTCAATATATATTGACATTATATTAATTTAATGTTCCAGAAAATGGAAATATAAATCTCACATTCATAATAATTTATTCAGGCATTTATACATCAATTCACCCACCAATAAAACCAATTTAATATAGTACTCTCTTCGTCCCATCATATTAGTCTCATATTCCTTTTCGGTCCGTCCCATTTATTAGTCTCATTTCCTAGAAGGGCAACATTTTTTCCATTCATCAATAAAATATTACTTCTTCTATACTAATGCACATTGATTATTGTGCACACTCCTCCGTCCCTAATATAATAGGACGGAGGGAGTACATATTAGCAAAAGAGTATTGATCAACCCACAATATTATTAATTAGTTACAAGAGTTTTCCGGTTTCTTTCCAGAAGTCTTATTCGAATTTTGTAGTATCTAAACGAGTGAAGCACACTCTGCTATTGCTCACATCAACAAGAAAGTCCATTCATAATTAATGTTCATTTATAAAATAAATTATTAATAAAACAATAAATTTATTCATGTACCCAAGGTAATGAAAAATAAATTGGAGATTTAAAACAAAATCAAAAAATAAAAGTTTTATGTTATTGTATCTAATATCTATCGTTACAAAGTAAATTGAAATTTTTAAAAAATAAAAATTAAAAAATTAAACCAATATCTTATTATCCAGAAAATTTTAAAAACAAATTGTAAGGTATGTATTATGTTGTTTGAGTTGTTGCAAAATACTTAAGTTCACGAAGCATGAAAATATCTCATAGTTAATTCAATATAATAAAATCAAATTATCCAAGAGGTATAATCCATGATACATGTTGGTACTACTTAAACTAAATTGTTTAAGTAAGCCGTACAACTTAATTGTTGATAGTTTAACATCAGAAACTATCATCATTAATTAATAATAATTGCTACTCATAGCATGATAAATAAGTAAATAAATAAATGAGACCATATTTAGGTACCTCTTGCTTCTCAACTTATCTCAAAATTGCGGCCTAATGATAGCGGCATCACTCAGTTATATATTGAAAAATACGATAATATTATTGAAAATAGATAACTTGTGTGAATTAGTATGTAGCTATTCCTATACAAGTGTTGAACTTTATATTCTTATTGGGCCTCATGATTGTTAAGTTTTATTTTATTTTATTTTATTTATTTATTTATTTATTTTTGTTTAACTAATGGCGGCTTTGGGTTCTTTATACGTTTGAATTAAATTAGTTTTTGAGAGAGTTCGATTTTGAATCTCTTAACTATTTTGAGATGATGAGTGTTGTTAGATTATAATATCTTTTATTATTAGAACCTTTGCTTCGACTCGTCGGAGTCCCTCGATCCGTTCCGGGATTAAAATCTTTGCTTCGACCTTCCGTTGGAGTGGTCTTCTAGTTATCAACCTCGACAACATGAGGTTTGCCTGGATCGTCTGCCATTCCCTGCAAAAAAAAAAGGACGGAATTTGTTCTCGAGGCCCCACGGTGGGCGCCAAATTATTGAGGGTGAATTTATTCAGAATACGGAGCCCCGAGAACTATGAAAGAAAACAAACAGGAAACAGCATAACGAAAGCACGCGATGATAATAAATAAGTTATTATTAGTAGAAATACAAGTAAATCGAACTGGTCTGGAATTGTAAAGGCGTTGAGCTTTCGGATCTCTTAGCCTAATTTCTAATGAACAAGGGGTAAGGTTTTCCTCTCTTTTCGTGTCCTCCTCTGTGGCCGACATCTGCAGGAAATATTTATAGGGGGTGGCTATCATCTCGAGTTTCCACATCCTTCTCTTGGCAGTTAGAGGTCACCTCCTTGAGAATCGGGACAGTTTCTCTAAGTGGTAGTTAAGTAGTTCCGAAAACCTCGCGGGCTAGAAGTTGTGCGCCCGTTATCACTTTTTGACCGTTGAGTGATTGCTGAAGTGGTTCGCAGCTCTCATATCGAATCCTCTCCTTGCTGATCGGACTGCTTTTGACCTTGATCGAACTACTTTTGACTTCGGTTTGAACTACTTACTTGGCAGATTTGGATCCGGCGAACTGGGCTCTTGCGACCTTGTTGGACTGTTAGTATTATTGACACTTCATTGGGCTTTGGTATAATTCCCTGTTGGGCCGGATCCGGTTCTAGCCCCCAACAATAGCCCCTTTGGCTTGGCTGGTCATGTCTGCTATGACCTGTCAAGTCAAAAATGATGATCGAGCTCACGTTATTGCGAAATGCTTCCCAGATTTTGGCCCTTCGGACTACCTCAGGGGTGGTCCGGCTTTATTCGGGTGTTAATGAACACCTTTCGGCTTCGAGGACCAGTTCCTCTGTGGGGGTCCTCACCCGCGCAGCCCCGGGAAGCTATTGCGGGTGCCGTCACCGCGGGCCCGAATCTGCGCTGTCTGTTAGGGCAGTTCGGGTTCTGCTCTATTCTTAATTTCGGCCATGTGGTGAGCCCCAGTGAACTCAGTGGGTTCAAAATTAGGGGTCTTATTATGAGGTCTAGGGCGCGTAGCCCCTAATGGTTCGTCCGGGGTCTCGAGCCCCTTGTGTTCGACCTGTTCTTATTGAACTTTATTTGTCGAACTGCTTTTGCGCGGCAGAGTTTGAATTTTGGGCGGCAAAATTTGGTGGCAGTTTTGTAATAACCGTGAGAATTTTGGGCAGTTTTGAGGCAATTGAAGGGGCGCTCGAGTATAACCGCCTATTGAAGCGCCATTTCCCTTACTTTTCCCAATACTTTTCATCTACTTTATCTCTCTGCGATTTCCGGCGATCAAGCTTTCTTCCTCAATCATCTCTTTTCCAGGCACGATTCGACGGTTGTGCATCCTTTAAATCATGTAATCATTCGCTCTCTTCCTCGTTGTTTCTCCGCATTTGGGTCGCTGCGTTTGGGGAGTTTTAGGTGGAAACGGTTCTTCTTTCTTTTTGGAGGGTAGGGCTGATCGGTGATATTTCTCCCCATTTTTGTCCTTTCTAGGTTAATTTTATTTCAAGAATTGCTCTTTTCTTTTTACGATAAGTTCCTCAGCCTCTGATTCTCAAAATCGTGAGGGTTCCGAGAGCGGAGATGTGAATTCTATGCCGCCTTTTACTCTGTCACCACCGAGGGTTCATAATGCCCAGGATTTCGTGGGCCCAGACTGGAGCCTACTCATTCAGGGGCCCAAGAGGGGCGGAGCGAGCACAAGTCATGTGGTCTCCAGTCCGGATTTGGACTCTGCGGATAATAGGGTATTATCCGAGGCATTCCGAGGAGTGGATCGGGTGTTATCTGGTGGCGAGGCCGGTGGGTCTGGTCGGATTATCGGGACTGAGGTAGTAGAGTTGGATGAAGCGGTCGCGGAGCCAGATTTGGCCGGAGATTATGTTCTCCCGGATGACTGGCACACTCATACGGTACTGGGTGCGGTGTCGACGGTCACTCGGGAAGCTCTGCTGACTCTGGCGGACACCATCCCGGTGAAGGACGTGTGGTATTGCATCCCAAGGGAGGCGAACTGCTGCTTTGACCTGCCCCCCGACTGTATGTGTAGGGTTTTACCTTGAACCGAATCACCAAAACCAAACTAAACCGGATCGGATCTATGGATATTGCTCATAATATAAATTCACAAAACCCTAGCATGCTTCTATGAATTTAATTCAAGATTGTGGATTTAGGGTTTACCGTTATTCCGTAGTCTCTGAACC
>JAPKLW010001401.1:110831-140716 GCA_026898455.1 Plectranthus barbatus | reverse complement strand
TGTTGGCTCTCCACCATGGCAAGTCAAAGCAACAGTCAACCCGTGCAAACCCCTGAACCTTCGTTAGGGTTTGGACTCAATCAATATAACGAGATCATTTATTTGCTGATGTCAGACAGACGAATATATCTCACTGCGGTCCATCAATACGCCACCTCTGCGTACCAGCATGTCAAGTAACCAAGACAGGCTACTTATTCCGACAATGCCGCAGCCATCCGGACAGACGTATCCTCACACGCTGTCTCGGCTGTGATTATGGTTTATGTCTCACTAGGTCAAGTGATCATACTGTCTTCTGCGATCTACTACACGCAGCAAAATCATCCCTATCAGTGAGACAAGAGGATACCATTGTTCATACATGTACGATTGTTAACAGATAGGAGAAATAAACCGTTGTATAAATGCTTTCAGTATACAAAACCCATCAATCTCCCACTTATACTCAAAGCATAATTAAGCTATTACAGAGTATACAGTTTGTCTATCTAGTTTGCTGTCTCTAACCACTATCAGTGGTCGGCATCCACCTCAGACCCAGCTCACGAATATGTCTTTCGTAAACCTTCTGCGGCAAGCTCTTTGTAAACGGATCAGCAAGATTGTCAGCAGTGTCAATCTTCTTAATCAGCACATCGCCCCTCGATACGATTTCTCGTATGATATGGTACTTTCTCTCTATGTGTTTGCTTGCCCTGTGAGACCGCGGTTCCTTTGAGTTTGCAACTGCACCAGAGTTATCACAATAAATTGTGATGCTCCTCGGCAAACTCGGGATCACGCCCAACTCTAAAAGGTAGTTCCGGAGCCACACCCCCTCTTTCGAGGCGTCGGATGCGGCGACATATTCCGCCTCCATGGTGGAGTCATCAATGCATTTCTGCTTTGAGCTCCTCCAAGATACAGCTCCACCTCCCAGGGTAAACACATAACCTGAGGTCGATTTCATCTCATCCTGGTCCCCTTGGAAATCCGAATTCGTATAACCCACAGGGCACAGCTCCTCACTTTGATAAACTAGACAGAAATTCCTAGTTCTTTTCAAATACTTGAGGATATGCTTTACAGCAGTCCAGTGCGCCTGTCCAGGGTTAGACTGATATCTTGCTACCATGCCTACGGCATAACAGATATCTGGCCTGGAACACAACATTGCATACATGAGACTACCCACAGCTGAAGCATATGGTACAAGACTCATCTCGTCCTTCTCCCGCTGTGTCTGAGGACACTGCCCACTAGAAAGACGAACGCCATGTCGGAAAGGTAGTAAGCCTTTCTTGGCGAGTTGCATGCTGAACCGGGCTATCACAGTATCCACATAGGATTCCTGGGACAAGCTCAACCAGTGCGCGGATAAGCACTACTACTACTTCACCCGATGGTCCACGGGGAGGTCGACTCTCATCAACAACCCCCGTCGAACTCGCCCAGGTGGATTGGACCAGTTTCTTCTACCTTCGGCTGAACGAGGAACGACCTGAATTCCTCAGGCACGAAGGGATTCCGATCCGTGGGTCGCTGATTCCCTGTGTGCTTATGATCCTATCTTCTTTTGGCTCAACTAATTTTCTATCTGTCTTTGCAGATCACCCTCGCCCGGAGATTTCGCCCGAGGAGTAGGCTCGTGTGGACAGGGCGTATGACGTCACGGTCGGTGACAGGGAGTGGGACGTCATCCAGAACCGGAGGTACGTTACATCGACCACCATCCTCGATGACAAGGGAGTGCTTTATGAACTGCCCCCGGAGATGACCCGCCACCGCCCTCATTTTCTACAAGATCGGGTCGCTGCCGCTCTCCGGGAGAAGAGGAAGGCGAGGGACGAGGAGGAGCCCCGTCGTCAACCTCCAAACCCCCCGAAGCGCCAGGAGCTCGAGACCGAGCAAGTTCCGCCTCATTCGCCTCCTTTTCGGCCTTTGGAGGGGGTACTCGTTGAGTCTACCCGCCCTCAGATTCGCGAGGAGACCACACAGAGGGTCGAGGAACGGGACAAATGGAAAGAGAAGGTGTCCGACGGGTTTGATTGCCAAGGGTGCCATCACTCCAGGGAGCGCGGGTCGCGTCGGGAGAACCCTGACAGGACCGTGGTGCCTGTTGCTACACCTCCAGAACCGGTGGTAGATTCATTCCTGGTCCGCGCGCGTCTGGCACGCTATCAGCTTTGCCAGCTTCAGGTACGACCCTCGATCTTGTCTTTCAGTTTTTCATCCTCTTGACTTTCATTGTGGCCGCAGGCTCAGGTGGAGCTAGACGCTATCCGCCACGAGCTCGACGTGTTTGGCAACAAATACGTTGGGGAGATCTTCAACTTCTCAAGGAGCAGGACTCCTTGAAGAAGTACGTAGACTCGCTTAACGAAAACTCGACCAGGCAGAGGAGAAGGTTGCCGCGGCGAAGGCAAGGGTTGCGGCTGCGCGGAAGGAGGCCGATGCCACCCAGGCGGAGCTTGATGATGCCCGGAAGGTGGCTTCGGAGGCTAGAGCGGATGTGACGAGGCTGGTCGCGGACTTGAAGGCCAGGAACAATTAGCTCCTCTCCCTCGACTCTCAGCTCAAGACGCAGCGCAAAAGCTACTTGGCCGAGGTGGCGAAGTATGAGGAGCAAATCGCTCTGATGCGGACGGGCAAGGGACTTGACTTTGGCACGCTCATCACCTCGCCGCACTTCGCCGAGACGTATGAGGTATATCTCAAACTTAACTTCTAGCCATGTCTCCGTTTGTCTCTGTCTAACCTCCTAGTAGACTCTCTCCGAGCAGGTCGAGAGTGAGGCCTGGGAAAGGATTGCTAGGAAGTTCCTGGACCTCGACCTCAACATCCTGGATGAGCCTGAGACTAAGGTGAGTGGCGAGGATCAGGATCAGGAGCGGGAGAAGGAGCGAGAGGAGTCCGAGCAGTGACATGCGGAGCAGGATCAGAAGATGCTCGAGGACTCCTCCCTAGAGGTCGATGGTGGGCAGAAGCAGGACGAGCCTACCTCAGGCCCGACCCCGACCGACGGTTCTGGTCCGACCTTGGATACCACTACCGCCGCCTAGTCGTCCTACTCTACTATTGAAAACAAATTTATTTATGCAAGAACAACTTTATTTTTACTCTGCTTTGCCTTTTATTTCGATTATGTCCATTAATGCATTTATTTTCGTTTCTCGTATATTCCTGTAATTCGATCCGGGTAACCGTTCTGCAAAACAATAGTAAGACGGCGTCGCCCCTCCGATGCTTAAGTCAGTAATTGGTTTAGGAAAGAAATCATAAACAAAAGAAATAAGGTGAATTAGGAAACGTCATCTAAAGTGTATCCGGGCCATTCTTCGTGTTCGAGGACCTCTATAGTGGGTCGTGTATTCTTGCAATAAATTTGTGAGGGATTGGGCGTTGCCGAAGCATCGCCCCTCCGACGCTCAAGTCAGTAAGTATTCAAAAGGTTAATGGGTATTGAAATTATGAGAGAAGTAAGGTTTTAGAAAAGCGTATCTGGGAGGTTGAGTTTATCGATCTCGTTTCTTTAAGAAGTAGTACTTCTTTAGATGTTTGGCGTTCCAACAATTTTCGATCTCCCTTCTGTGGTGATCTTCTAGGTGGTAGGCACCTCGACCTACAACTCTGTTTACCTTGTAGGGTCCCTCCCACGTCGGTGCGAGCTTCCCTTGGCTTTTATCCTTAGTATTCTGAAAGACTCTCCTCAAAAACTGTAAATCACCGAATTTTGAATAAAGATATGGTACAAAAACTTTTTAGATTAAATCGAGAAAATGACTTTTCTGTTGATGGAAATTCGGCCAGTCGGTCGAAACAGAGAGTAAAATTTTAAAGAAAAACTGGTGAAAATTTTAAAGGAAAACAAAAATAAAATCTTGCAAAAATTAAAGGGGAATTAAAATTAAAATTACAACTTAAATCAACAACCCTAAACAGATTCAATAACAAGATAATTCTAAACAATCCCCGGCAACGGCGCCAAAATTTGATCACTATTTTTTTAATGATACTTATAGAGTAGTGACAAGTTTAAATTATCGATCCCACGGAGATTGTAAAAGCGAACATCTCATATACTGAAATATTTGTCTTCGGTTTATTGTCTAAGTAAATAGAAATTTAGATGGGTTTTGAAATTTAAAACTGATTTTGCAAGAAAATTAAATTAAAGCAGAGATTTAAAAACGGGAGTTTTTTAAGATACTAGAGAAAAGATCAGATTCCAGGGCAAGTTCATGTCAAGGATAGCATGCAAGAAAAATCAATCGATCAATTGAACTATTGATTATGGTGGAACATCATAACAATATTACAAATCTCAGGGTTAGGCAATTCATAAAGTAGATTGTCAATTTCCTATATCCTCTCGGTCTCTAGAAAAATTAACAACTCCCAAAAACATCAAATTTATTCCTATGGGTGAAATTATTCTTTTCAGACCCAATTAAAAATCCATATTATCAATTCTTAATTCCATTAATCAATTTTCACTTTTCAGTCTCAAATTAATTAATTATGAAAACCTAATCAAATGGCCAATTTAATCAGATTAAGAAAAAGCAAAAGAATTGATAAACCAATTTAAAATATTGATCAATTTAATAGCCTAAACATGCATCCAAGACAATCACATAAACCCTAGAATCTGAATAAAGGATTACCTTCGCATATTCATGTTAAACAAAAATATGGAAAGATAAAACCTGTAACAATACTTCATAGAGAAAACAAGTCTTGATGTTGCATCTGATCTTGAAAAAGTTCGATCACAATCTTCACTCCAGATCCAAAGCAACTCAAGAACAATGAAAAACTCTAGGTTTAGGTCTAAAAAGTGGCATAAGTTTTAAAAATCGCATAAACACAATTATATATACCAAGTAGAATTGTCCCAACATGGAAATAACTGAAAAGCAATAAATTCTGCATAAATAACCCGTATCTTGATCAACACAATTCCTGTCGATCGAGATACACCTTCACTTGTCGATTGCTCAAATTCAGGATCCCTGTCGATCGACAGGATTGTCTTCTCCTGTCGACTGCTTCAATCTTCAACACCAACACCGCACAAACTTTCCCTCTGTTACGATCGACAAGAATCCTGTTGATCGAGACAGAGCGCACGGTAGAAAACACCTTTTTCAGACTTAGTCGATTTTCACTCCAAAAACCTGCATTTTTCAGCATAACAAGCAACTTAGATATAAAAGTAATGCGATGCTCAGAATTTAAAGTAAACATACCATAAAATTATCAAAATAACCTAAAAATCCATTGATAAGTGAACGAAATAATGCACTTATCATCGTGCACTACAAAAAAGTGAATAATTCGTGATGAAAAACCTGTCGTGAAATCAACATACTCCATCGCAAACTAGGATTTTGCAGCGGACTCGCAACCAAACACGGCCGTCGCGAAGTCTACTGTCGCTAAATATTTTGCGACCAACACGATCCTGTTGCATATTGTTTTGCGACGGGAATACGACGTATTCTTAGTTACAAATTTTTGCGACGGATGTACGATTACTTTTTTCGCCGCTAAATTTTGCTCCTGATGGTCGTCGCAAATTATTAGCGACCAACATTCCGTCAAATATGTCTTCATTTCTTGGACCTTTTTGCGACCAAATTGCCCGTTGCAAAATTCGTTGCTATTATTTTTTTTAAAAAAATATATTTTATTTTTGTTTTCTCCCTTTTATTCACTACCATTTTATACAAAACATTAAATCTCCATACAAAAATAAAAACAACATACATTTCATATACAATAAAATTAGCATGCGAATTCTGACTTGGTGTTGTAACAAAATAAAACAAGCGCTTTTATATCAATATGAAAAAGACAACCATAAGATTTCAAGATTCACTCAGTTTTTTTACAGCAAGAAGATAACACAGTATAGCATAGGATTATGTATAAAACTTGGAGATAATTTGCAAATTTAATAGAATCAAAATCTAAACAACTGCCGCTAAAACCTTTCTTCGGAATCATCTTCTTCTTCGTATCATTTTGTTGCCATACTTTCACAGCCTTGCATTCGGAGAACGCAAAAACAACTAGTAAACTAGAGGAACATAACAGAGTTTCTAAGCAATTCAAAAACCGAGAGAAATAATATATAAACATTGGACATTCTAATTTTGCAATTTATGCAAGAAACAACTGTAGTCTGATAGTTCACACCAAAATACTCTGCTATATTCAATTCATAATATGACCAAAACCAAAAACATTAGATTTTAATTCTCTAATTAATTGCAAGCTTCATACAAAATCCAGAATATCATCAATTAAAAGAGGGACTACAAAGAGGGCTTGAAAGACTAACTGACTTCCCCTGCACTACCAGCTAACCATTTACAAGCATAAAATCATACCAAGATTGGAACCCACATTTTGGGGATGATGCCATAATACTTGCAGAAGACCATTCTAAGTTGCAATATAAAAATCATGCTTAGACAAAGATACTAGTGATTCATAAACAACACCGATCTAAACATCAAAACCAAACCATTCAATTACAAAAAATTGCAGTATCAAAGTAAACTTACCTTCAATCTTCGGGTGAATGCAGTGTGGACCCATCTTGTGGATTTTGCTGCGGCAATATCCCCATGTTGGCAAGCTCTTCTCTAAACATCCTTCGGAGGGGGTGGAGGCCGAGGTATCCTAGAGAAGGAAGCAACGCTCTTTCCAATGCTTCGCAAGCCAAATAATCTTCTCTTTCATGAAACTCCACCAACGGCTGATTGAAATAAATTGTTTTGACTGGGGACAAATGTTAGTATGTCATTACCTGCCTGGGATGCCTCGAGCAACCTCTGATAGTCCTCCAACAAAATTAAGTTATTAGTTACTTACCTTAAAAACTATTAAGAAAATAATTATGTATTTATGTATTTTGATACTTAATCTCATTGCAGAAACATGGTGCATCCCGGTGATGGGTTGCATAAAAAACTTCATAGCATGGCACATCCTGCACCGGACGCCCCTTTCCGCCGTTTATTTTTATTTTGTATTAAAAAAAAATCTAGGATAAATATATTTTAAATTTAATAATAAAAAAAGATAAGATTAATTACTTACCATCATCATAACACACTCATGGAGATATTTAGATCCACCCTTATGAGTGGAGGGTCCTGGCTATCCTTCACCCACCCCTGCCTTCCTATTCATAGGTCATTTTCTTGAATTTTCAGAAACGATTCACTTCTCTAGTGCTCTTGCCATCTTGCCCATTCATTCTCATCATTAGGTGGATGTCGTTGATTACTTTGCTTCAACCAATAGCACATATCCTTATACATTTTTTGTGCCTTTAGCATGAAAAAGGTGAAACACATCATCTTCAATGTCTGCCTTCCAGTAAAAATCTTTCTGCCACATTGAAAAATATAATTAGTTAGTATGAGATATTATTTAACATTAATATAAAATTTACTTAACATCAAATATACCTTTAACTCATTGAACCTCAATATTTTGTGGTCATATGGAATCTTGGACCAAGTAAAACCTCAAGGATACATAAATATTCAATTTTTTTTTAATTATTGTCACCTTTTAGTCATAGTCAAATAGTTCCAATTCAATGTTATGATCCAACAAGCTTCTGGTTTTGTAAATTCAAGAAGTCCTAGACAGAGGCACGAAGCAAGAACCAAGATTTTAAACAAAACCTAGTAGCCTACTGGTGTATCCTTCATCCATAAAATGACAGTTTTTTTACTAAGTGTAGATGCAATCTATTCAATAACAAGCACAAAATTTGATTGCAACTTAAAGTAGATGAAACTCATTTCTGAATTTGCTTTCAAATAATCAAACTCTAGCAAATGATATATGCTTGCAGGGTTTCAAAATTAAAGACAAATAAAATCTTAAAGCAACTCTTAAAGAGCTTTATTACCTTCGTCAGGGCAGTGGCAAGCTCGCCTCTAGTGAAGTTTGCAACAACTGCAGTTGTTAGAGGAATGCCATTACAAAATTAGTACAAAAACTCGGAAAGAGAGACCGAGACAGAAAGGGAGACAAACTTACCGCCAGAGGTGCCGGTATGGACAGAGGCGCGCGGAGGTGCCGGTCGGAGACGATGAAGGAGATTCGATGGAAAATGAAAACTCGTGCGAATTTCATAACCTAAAATCCAAAAAGATTTGCGTCTGATTAGCGACCAAAGATGTGGTCGCAAGTTTTAAATATTTAAAATTAAAAACTTAAAATTTGCGAACGATTAGCGACCAAACATGTGGTCACACGTTTTAACTATTTTAAAAAAAACTTAAAATTTGCGATTGACTACCGACCATAAAAGTAGTTGCAGCTTTAGCGACCAAATATATGTCGCGAATCAGTCAGTAATTTTTTTTAACGCCGTCGCAAAATCATTGCAGTAACGTCGCAAATTAGCGACCCGTATTCTTATAGGTCTATCCATCACAAATAATTGGTTTTCTTGTAGTGGTGGGAGTTTTTGTTCTTGTATACACCCGTTGATAGATTTTTTTCGCAAGAAATAACTTGTTTATTATTGAATATATAAAGAGTACAAAGATATGAAAAATCATAAAAGATATGGATAGGAAAACCCTAGATATCTAGTTGCATAAATATTAAAAATATCTTGTAACAACTAAATCAAATCTTATTATCCCCCTCAAGCGAGACGTCAAAATAGTGGAGACTCGAAGCTTACTGCGAAAATATTCAAAAAAGGATCGAAACAAAGCTTAGTGAAGATATCCGCTATTTGCTGCTCATTGGAAACAAATTCCGTAATAAGATTTTCATTCTGAACTAGCTCTCGTACAAAGTGATAATTAATATCAATGTGTTTCGCCGAAGCACCCGTATTTGAGCCGAAGCACCAGTATCCAAGACCAATCCGAAGCATGCGCTGGAGAGATAGAACAACTAGTATTGAAAGCTTCAACAAGATTTGCATTGGAGGACTACGAATAGCGGTCAAGACAGTAATTTGTATAATGTCTGTCTTGGCGACATATTTGACGGTGAGGCGGATGGCGTTGAGAAGAACGACCATTACCACAGCGACATGTAGTATTATTAAAAGAGTTGCCGCTATCGCAACGATCAAAGATACTCCGATTGTCGTTGGAAGATGCTGAAGAGTGGTGCTAACCATAGAACGCAACCTGCAATGGTGATGAATCCTCCATGGAGTCTTGGAATACTGAAAAGCTCACAACTTTAGAGAGAAGATTACATAAGGAAGGCAAAGTCGTGAGAACCATTTGAGCGATAGAAAACGAGGAGAAAGAAGGTCCGAGGCCGCGGAAAAACCAATGGGCCTTATTCATATCGTCAACAGGGCGTCCGATTGCAACTAACTGGTCACAGATGGCCTTGAAATCACATCTATATTCGTAGACAGAGCGTGATCCGCATTTGATGAGTTGCAAATCATCCTTAAGACGGAGCTCGCGTGTCTTGGACTTGTTGCTAAATGCAACACTGAGGGCTAGCCAAACAGTGCGAGCTGTAGAACAACCAAGAACTTCTACCATAGCCTCTTTGGATAAGGTAGAGAGAAGCAGACCGAGTAAAAATTGATCCTGCAGATGCCAGGAGGCATATGCTCGATTGGGAGATATAGCACCATTTGGAGAAGAGAGAGTCGCGAGCGGCAACAGCGGGAGAGAACCATCAATATATTTGATCAAATCATGACATGTGAGGAGGGGAACAATCTGCGTAACCCATAATAGGAAATTAGAAGAAGACAATCTCATAGTGATCATATGAATGAGCGAGGAGAGAGGCAGAGGTTCAGAGTCAGAGGCCATGGCATGTCGTCGTAGAGAGAGAGAGAGAGAGAGACGTGAGGGAGGAAGGGAAGGGATATGATCGTTTAGATGGCTGATATCGTGATAGGGTTTTCCGCAAGAAATAACTTGTTTACTATTGCATATATAATGAGTACAAAAGATATGGAATAGGAAAACCCCAGATACCTAGTTACATGAATATAGAAAATATTATGTTACAACTAAATCATATCTTATCACCCGTGATAGTTACAACTGGAGTAGTGGAAACTCCAAGATGTTTTCTTTTTTTAGAAGGTAAGAAAACTGAGTAGTGGCTCTTGTTAGACGCACATAACCTCATATCCAAAAATGGCATATGGAAAACTGATCAAACAACCTGAAAGCTTGAGTGTTCGAGTGTTGATTTCGACAAAGTATTGATAGCTTTCGTGGAAATAGTCAAGGTTTCGGGTTGATTGGTTGGTAACCTTCTCTTGATAGATTGCGACATCTATTTACAGGCGGTCTTAGAGAGGTCTCTTCTAGCTGGTTGGGTATCGCCTTGCTAGTTACATTTTTTGGTAAGCTCCTTGCTGGTGAATCACTAGCTGTTGATGATGTGTAAGCCAACTTCCTCCAAAGGAAAGACGCTTTGCTAGTAAAGACATTTTATCCAACAAATAGAATCAAGCTCTTTGCTGCTGAATGTAATTCTGCCAGCAAATCTATAAAAGCTTGTGATTAGCTCCGACTTACAACTTATTATTCTTATACAAGATTTTATAAGTGCGGACTAATATAGTTAAAGACATAATAACTTGTGGTGTATATGTTTAACTCATCAAAATATTATTATAAAGAAAGAATTTCTAATAATAATTCCTAATAATATATTACTTAAAGACTACACGCATCAATGATTTAAGAAAAAATATTAAAGAAAGTGAAAAAATATCTGAAAATCCAAAGGTTTGACGACCCAAGTTGTGTAACCAATCTTTACTATTTAATAGGGTATCCAATCATACTGTACCACTTGGCAGTTTTTTATTGGACCCATAAAGTTTATATAATATAGTTTTAAATGTATAATAATATGAAATTTTTTAAAATATAAAAGATAAAAAAAATTATATCAAAATTTGTATTTTTTTTCTATAAATAGAGTCTGATGTTAATATGTTTCCACACCAAAACTAAAACTAATTTTTGTGCACATATTTCTTCTCACATATTTTTGTTACATTTTTTTTATTATCGTAACTTGATTTATTTGTTTCTAATTTTATACTCCAATTCCCATAACTTCTATTTGGTTATTGACTTAAATAAATGATTTCTTAAGTGTACGATAATATCTTTTTATTATAACTATGAATTTCAAGTATAAAATAGTTTTTATATATTCTTGTTAAATTTTTAAAATTTAATATAGATAATTTATAATAAAAAAATTTAAAATAATATAGATAATTTAGGTTGACTGGATGTCATTGGTATGAGTTAAAATTAAATTAGGTTGTGGGTGGTTATGTATGTGAATGAGACAAAAATTAATATTTTATTAACTTATTGGATTATTAGTAAAGATAATCTTGTAACTTGTGCGATAAACCAAGCCTCTCCTTATAATTAACACATATATGGCAAATAAACTACTGAGTAGGAGTTTTACTATTTATTATTCCCTCTGTCCCTCCAAATTAGTCCATATTTCCATTTTCGTTTGTCCCACCAGATTAGTCCACTTTCCTAAAATGGAAAAAAATCTCCTCACATCAATAAAATATTAATTCCACTACACTCACAAACATTAATTTCTATGCCAAAACCAAACTGGACTAATCTAATGGGACAGAGGGAGTACTTAAAAGGCGGGCAGTTTAATTATCTATGACATGCATGAAAATAATAACAATTTATGTCAAATATTCCATAGATATGTAGAATGAAACATTATTCTGCAAAACCCCAATTATTCGTACCATAATTTCTTCACACCACACAAAAGTAGGAGGGAGATTCTTGCTTCCTCACATTCACATGTCTCTGCCCCTACACTTCACATTATTCATCTCTTTTCTATTTCTATGCTACCTTATTTGTCCATATCTGCTTATTGGTCAAATTAAACCCAAATAAAAAATAAAATAAAATAATTGTTCTCAGCAACCCTCCAAATAATTTTCTTTCTAACATTATTCTTATGTTCTCATTTTTCATTCAACATGATCATATAAAAGTAGGATAACAAATAATTTGTTTGATGATGAAGTATACATACGGTTGTTAATATTTGAAAAACTATAATCAGACTGTAACTATTTCTATAATATAGTAATTATTAATTAATAAAATGAACGAGTCAGTGATTTGTTCATGCGAATTTCCAAAAGTCGTATGTATAGTCCTAAATCGTCGTTTTTATGATTTTAAGCGATGCCGATATAACAGCTGAAAGGAATTAAATTCTTATTATCTTTTTTTTATGGGCGCACATGCATGCATATTTCAAGAGAGAGAGAGAGAATGCAAAAGGTGAAGGTAGTGATTTCATTGTAGATTCTTGTAAAAATTCATTTGTTGAAAACCAAACAACTTGTCTTAAAAGAATGTGAGCATCATCATGTATCACGTGGAGCAAATATTTTGGAAATAATTCAAGTCGAGAAAATATATGATGAAGAACGCGGTTAACTGATTGGACACTCATTTTAATTCTAAATTAACGTGTTCAACTTATCGGGCTAAAATATATTCACTGAATAATTCTAGCGTACATAACTATTTTAAACGATTCTTGACGTGCGTGACTACTTATATTCATCGTTTTTTACGAATTTATATTATATTATCACCCATAGCTAAACATTTCAATTTATTTTGAAGTTGGCCATAGATAAAACAAACCTTCCACGCAATATTACAAATGGATTAATTCATAAGGATTTCTAGTGAATTCGCCGATATATTTCATTATACCAATAAATGTTTATATTTTTAGACTTCAAACATAAATATTAACCAATGGTGTTTTAGTAGTAAGGGTGGGAATAGGCTAGGTTGTCCAACAAGGGCCTTGGGAACTAGTCTACCATAGATCAATCCAAGCTAATTAGCTCATTTAAAAAGCATAATTAGCTAAATTGGCTCAATCCCCGGCCAGATACAGAATGGATCTATTAACCCTAACATACCAACCTATTTCAATAATAATATATTATATAATTAAATTAATGTATTTGTTATTTAAAATTAAAAATATATTTATAATTAAAAAATAAAATATATATTAGCTCAAATCGATCTTATGGCGGTATATAAATCCAAGTTTAAATCTACAAAATGGTCTATTATAGATAATATGACAACTCAAACCTCTCCAACTTTTGATAGACTTAAACCAACGAAATCAAAGCTCAGCCTGATCCGGCTTACTCCACCACTATTCATCGGTCAAATAGTACACGGACTCCTAAATGGGTGAGAAACCCATGCTTCACTCAATCCCAATTTAATTTTGTATTTCAATTCCATAACATCTTACTATTACAATATTCTAAATGAATCAATTATTGAAATGTTGTCTTTTAGTTTCAAAGTCAGGCTTTTGGGTAGACTTTAACACGATTTCCCACTGCAAGAAAATTGAAGAGTTGCATGAGGCATGAGTAGATATAGTAGGTTAGGCATTTGTTGAGACAGTAATTTCAAAACCTTTTGCATCATTATTTTGCCTAAAATGTCAAATTTTGACAAGTTCCAAACTTCTCTAATTACTTGCAAGAAACATAATTTGCCGAGGCTCTATTTATTATTGTTATTTTTTCCATGTGGGAAGCAAAGTATACCTTTAATTTGGAAAATAAACAGCTTCAAGATTTTGCGTAAATTGCCACTCGCCTAATTCTTACAACAATGGGGAAAAAAACGTAACCTTTTAGATATCATATGCTAAATGATTGAATCAGATTCATTAATCCCATTATATAATTATCTTACGTGTATTGTATATTGGAATGTTCGTTTTTTAAATCAAGATACAACTAGTATTGCACCCACGCGATGCGTGAAAAGTTTAATTATTTGTATTAAAGTAATATTATTTCAGTATTTAGATTATAAATAAATAATATGAATCTTTTTTAATATGTAAACCATAAAGTTGTATCATAACATACAAAACATAAATTAATATAGGTTGATATTGTATATGTTGGAGTCAAGCTCTAGCGGGCATCCACTGACTTAGCCTATGGAGCCCTCCAAGACGTAGTCGGCCCAAATATCTTCTTGGTGGGCTCAGATCGAACCCACCAATAAGCATGCATCGGTCTTATTGTCCCATCAACCCTAATCAATTTTGTGATTATCGGGGTCGAGCAAATAATTAGCGATCCGCTGCGAAAGAGACGAAATGATTGAGTATTTTGCTAGGATTAGTTTAGGTCTAATATGATATAATGGGCTCTCTCCTTATGCTTTTAAAAGGAGACCCCCTCATATTTCCAAGGAGATTATTCTTTTTGCACAATCAAGATGAAACGTAGTTCAAATAATCTTTACGACCCAACTCAAATCGAGGTCCGTAATTTTGTCTGAGAAAGCTTAATAGTGACTTCAACCGAAATGCTAACCAAATTGCCAAGATAAACATATCGAGACGGAGTCAATGCCAGGGCCAATGCAGACACAATCACATAGACTGTAACTGAGAGAGAAAGACAACTTGAGCGGAGGGTTATTCTGCTCGAGGCGATCGTGACCTGGATCATTAGGGTTCAACATCCGAGACGACTATCGCACGTAATAGCTACACTGACTCATAATTCACTACTAATATTGCCAAGATCGAGATCCTCGCACGGTTCTCCATGCCTACCTTTTGTAATATATGACGACATGACTAACCCCGAAGATCACATGACCCCCTTTATAAGTAGAAAACGCTCACAACGTCGATCTTAAATACCATTACAGAGTCCCTATATTTAAGTCAATCTAAACCTCAACAATATATATATATATATATATATATATATATATATGTGAGATATTATATTGTTTATATTATATCATTCATCTAATTTGTCAATATGTAATATATATATATATATAAATTTATATTAATGCATCATCAATATTATATAATACTTATATATATATATATATATATATAAATTTTTATTAATGCATCATCAATAGTATATAATACTCCCTCCATCCCATTAGATTAGTCCCTTTTGGTTTCGGCACAGTAACCAATGTTTGTGAGTGTAGTTGAATTAATATTTTAATGATGTGAGGATTTTTTTTTCATTTTAGGAAAGTAGACTAATCTGGCGGTACATATGAAAATAGAAAAATGGATTAATCTGGCGGGACGGAGGGAGTATAACACATAATATTGATCTATACAAATACATTCCAAATATTCGTTTTTTATTTTTCTTTTGTTATGTTTATTGGAATTATAAAAATCTGATTAAATAAGAAAATTGATTAAACTTTAATCTAGATAATCATATTTTGATTCATTCCTAGGCCATATTATATTCATTTGTTGTGAGTTCATGTCTTCCCGTCCACATAACTTTACTATTTGCAATTTTTAGTACGGATATGAATATGATATCCTCTTTTACTACGGTCAAAACAATGTTAAGTTTCAAATATTTTTCTTTGACTTTGTGTATTTCATTACCCTCTCTACTTTCTTTTATGTAACCATCAATCTATTACCTTCTTCACCTTATTACTTTAATAATTGTATATTTTTGAAATAATTTATTTATCATTGAAACAAATATTTTTAAATTTAGTCCAACATTCTATATCACCAATACAATAAAGAAAAAGGTTTGATTACTCCTCCATTATGTTGCAGTAATTTCTAAGAAATATTTTTTAAATATTGTACTTTAATCGATTAACTTAAATCGGAGTTGGGAATAACAAACAATATTCTTGTACCTCTTTGTAGAAATTAAAATGTATTGCGATGTCAATACTGCCAGTACTATTCACCATGCAAATCAGATTTAACTTTACAACCTCTTCGGATATGAATTGTTTCTAGCAAGTTCATCTTGAATGATTGCTCTTTATACTTTCTCTTTCTCTCTAAAATAACATACAATAATCCAATACTTTTCTATTTGTCTTGTAAAATGACATTAGTGTGATATTTTAATGTTTTTTACCTTTTATTTTGTTTTACATTATAATGTGACACTCTAATATTTTCACATTTTATATTTTCATGCTATATCGTGACATTCTAATATTATTTTTATTTTATTTTTTTTATTACTATACTGTGATATATTAATATTATTTATTTTATGTTATTTTACAATATTATTTAACTATCTAATATAATCTTAAATTTAAATTTTGTTTTTCACTATTGTGATATTCTAGGTTTTTTCTTATCAATCATTTAATTATTTAGTGTTACATTCTAATACATTTTCTTATTTTTATATATTTTATACTATAGTGAGGTGCCCTAATACTGCATTTAATATTATTTTATTTTCTATCTAAATTTTTTTATTTAAAATTTAAATTAAATAGTTTTGAATTAATTAATTAAATAATGAAATAAGATTTATAATTTTAGTAAATATCATTACTCTAAACTTGAAGTGTTCGTGTAATAGATAATAAAATTAAAAGTGATTAAGAATATGTGCTAATTAATTTGGATTTCATTGTGTATTAAAACCTAAAAAACGTCATTATTAAATATGACTTGATTTATTTTAATGTTGATAAAATAATTTTCATAGTACCAATATTATCATAATTGACTATTTGTATTAATCACTTCAAAGATAAAACATATTAATAAATTTATGTCTACATGTTGGCGATTTTAGATGCATTACTTTTTATGAACTTAAAATAAATATTAAACATGTTACAACCCACAAAGATGCTTAACATTGATACAAAACAAACACCATTTTTTATTCATTCCTAATACTTCCAATACAAAAATTTATTCAAGTTTGATAAACTGTATTATAATTAAACAAAAATAATAATTATACCAGCTAAATCATCAACATCTACATCTGATTTTTATTTTGTGGAAAAGAATCTTTAAATTAATTTTATTGTATCATATAGATTAGAAAGTTGTATACAAACTCAAAATACAAAAGAAAATGACCAAAACATAGAGAATTTATTTGGCATCAGTTTTCATAATAGGAAAAAAATGAAATATAATGAATCATACAATGCAAATTACATTTGGGGTTGATATTGCATTTACATGTAGAACTTGAGCAATATGCATTTATTTACATATTTGTCTATATTCTTACAAAGTATTCGATCATTATTTAAATCTCAATTCGAGACCAAATAATAAGATCTACAGGAAAAAAAGAAAAAAAGAAGAAGAAGACTAAACTAAGCAAAAGAAAAGCATAATTAAATTTCTCATTTAAGAGAAAATATAGAACTAGTGAAAGTGTAAATAGGTTACTCGTATTTATAGTGCCAATATAATAAAAAGGTCAAAATTTGATTATATTCTACCATTTTTAAATGATTGTATTTGATTTGATTTCCAATTATTTTGATATCTGTGTTTGGAAATATAAAAATAAAAGTATCATAATTAAATTTGTTCAATTTTAGTCATGTTTATTAAATCATTTCTATATTAAATATGTATCAAATCTATAAACACTGTTTAGGGAATTATATTTATCAATTAAGGGAAGAATAATCTTAATATATTTATATATGAATATTGTTTCCTTAATTAATCAATATAATCTCCTAATTGATTTTTATTGAGATTTAGTACAATTTAACTTGAAATGATTAAAGAGAAAAAAGTTTGCTACATTAATAGAAAAACTTCCATATATCATAAATTACTTAAAATATAATTTTGTTAAGGAAATAATTTATGTATATGATTAGTAGTGTATCCACATGGTAAATCCAATGTAAATAATTTTTTAAGAATATTATAATTTAAATTTGAATTGCTCCCCGTTCAAGAATAATTATAGACTTATAAAAAATTAAAAGCATTGACATAAACACAATTATAATGATGTATTAAAATATATTTTATTATAAAATAAAAAATAAAATATTTAACTGAAAATAAATAAAAGTTTCGTACATAAATTTTTTTTACATAAATATTGTTTTCTTAACTAATAAATATAATCTACTAATTTATTTTTATTGAGATTTGATATACCTTTAATTGAAACTTATCAAATAGATAAATATAATTTCTTTAAATATAAATATCATTTATAGATTCAATCATAAATGTTAATTATAAACAAAGAAGTATATAAATGATATTTATAATTATAGAATGTTTTACTTATTAATTAATGAACTAAGCATTTATTTAATGAACAATTAATGCATCTCAAACTTACCATATTTTATCTCCGGTATTGTTTTAATATATACTAGTATTGCACCCACACGATGCGTGGTAACTATAATTATTTGTATTAAAATAATATTAATTTAATAATTTTTTATAGGCAAATAATATGAACTTTTAAAAGTTGTAAAAGTATGACAACATAAAATAATGTATTTAATATATTATTTACATCAACATATACTTTATTCACTTTGATTGATTTGTCAAATATTAATCCCTAATAATATTTATATATTATATTCCTGAAATTTTAAAAAATATATAATCCCTGAGTAGTCTCATTTCTTATTTTTGTTTGTCCCATAAAATAGTCTCATTTTCCTAAATTGACAAACTTTTTTACATTCACCAATAAAATATTAATTTCACTACACTCACAACCGTTAATTCTCGTGTCGAAAAGAAATGAGACTACACTAATGGGACATTATATTCCTAAAATTTTAAAAAATATATACTCCATGAATAGTCTCATTTCTCATTTTTGTTTGTCCCATAAAATAGTTTCATTTTCCTAAAATAACAAATTTTTTATATTCACCAATAAAATATTAATTTCACTACACTCAGAACTCTTAATTCCCGTGCCGAAAAGAAATGGGATTACACTAATAGGACGGAAGGAGTATATTATTTTCTTAATATTCACCAAACTCATTTCACAATTCATAAATCTTGGTGTCAAGTAATCTAATCTCTTTTTTGTTATCGTCTTTTCTATCTTTATTTCTATATTGTCTATATTATTTATAATAGCTTTAAAAAAACATATAATTTTTGCCACACTTATGAACTCATCACAATTTTGAAAAGTACACATTTATGCATTTGGATAAATTTAACTTTTAGGCAATATTTTTCACACTGGTGTTAAATTAATATTTTAAGTAATTTAATATATAAATGTGCATTAAATATAATAAATTAATATAAAAATAGAAATAATTTGCACAAATCATATATAAATTATGTTGAATATTTAGTATTTGAGTCTCTGTGAAATGAACGCAGCTCACGCGAACCAAAATTTACAATTTTAAATAATTATTCATTCAACTATCAAATTCTTCTTCAAAAAATAAATATTTCATTTGAATTCAAGAATTACAAAATAATAAATAATTAATTCAGTTGCACAAATACTTTTTATAATAATATTATTTTAAAAAAAAAATTAAATCAATCTCTAGTCGCACCTGATTATTGGAGAAGTTTTGTCTGAAAAATCTTTTGGGATTATTTGGGAATATAAATATTTTTTATTATATAGTGATAAATAATTAATTAATTCAATGTTGATTGCTTGCATTAATGTTGGTTTATATTATTAAATATAAAAAATATAACTTGCATATTTAATTACAAACCAGTTTATACCTTAAAAATATTATTTCATTAAATAATTATTTATTTTAAATATACCACGACGTATTTTATTACATATAGCAACTCCAATCTCCATTTATAAGCATATTTTTATTAACTTTGTTCTATAATTAATATTAGATTTTGTAAAAAAAATATAAAATTAATGTATCCTACCTAATTCTATTAAATATATACAACACTTGTTACATACTATTAATAAAAAATTACTTATATCTGTGATATTTCTTTTCTCTCTATAAAATGAATCCAATTAATAATATAAAACTACTAATTTTAATTATAAAAAAAGAATCTAACATGAAAAAGTACTAATATAGTAACTATAGCATGAATCACTTCAAATATGTAACAAATTAATAAATCCACATCGTTATGTTTCATGATTACACTTTTTATGAATTTGAAATATATGGTATAACCTACAAAAGTACTTAACATTACATATTCATATAAAATTCAGTAAAATAAAATTAAGAACATCTTGTTTAACCATTTGAAACGAAATATTAGAAATGCAATATTAAGTACTCTCCAATTTATTTATTACTTGCCCTTCCAACAAATTAATTTATTCAAATTTGATGAACTGTATCAACAAAACAATCTTTAAAAAAAAATTTAAATAAGTATGATTGTATTATCATATGGATAAGAATTTTAAAGCAAAAACTCTAAAAGCAAAAGAAAATGTATAGAGTGTAGATGATTGATACAACAAAATTTATTCTCCATAAGAAAAAAAATACGAAATATGATAAAACAAACAATGCCAATTACATTTGGTGTGTTGCTCTCGCATTTAAATACAAAACTTCGAGCAAATGTGCATTACTTTGGTTTTTTCTTCCTTCTTACAAAGTACTTGAAGCCAAATAACATAATCTACAGTAACAACGAAAGAAAAGAAGACTAAACTAAATAAATAAGAACATTAAGATTTTTCATTTGAGATGAGATAGAGAACTAATGAGATTGTAAATAAATAACTTATATTTATAATGTGAATATAGTAGTAGAGGGTCAAGATTTTGATTATATTATGCCACGATTTGAGGATGTACTTAATTTGATTTCCAATTATTGCCATCATATTTGATAATCAATTTTGATTTGATTCGGTTTCCAAATAAAAAAATAACACTTTAATGAAATTTGTTCCATTTCATGTCACGTTCATTCAATTATTTTCAAACTTATTTTCTATCTTTAAATTATATTTGTACCATATTAATCACATGAATAATAGATATTGATGCTCCAATAAATAAACTAATTTATAGGAATTTAAGCTAATTTGTTACGTATTAAGTTATATATAAAATAATTTAATATATTATTAATTAAGCATTCACAAAATAAAATGGGTGAGGCAATATTTTATATTTGCTAATTAATTTCATATAATATATGATATTAATATATTCACTAATAATAAATTCTATTTGATTATGTTTGAATTTGATTATCAATTGGAAGAATATTTTATAATTAATATTGATTTATTGTGCTTCAAAATATCATGATTAAATATATAACGTTTTTTTATTTCATTTATTTATTTTACAGTTTATTGTTACTATATATTGGATGTATTATTAAGTGTTGGTGAAATATTCCTTTTAACTAATCTTGATTTTGTTGTGTTTAAAAATCACGATTGAATCTCTAATGATTTATTTCCATTTTCATTAATTAATTTCTATTGTATCATTTATCACCATAACTAAATTCAACAATAAGAAGGATTTAACTTAAATACATTTTAAATTTAATCTAATTGATTATAAATTTATAATTATAAGGCATGATTATAGGGAAATAAATCATAACTAAGGAAATATTAATCTAATTGATTTATGCATATTTCCCTAAAATATATATATTATTCTAAGACTATAGTGTACTCCAATTTTCCTTATAACATTCTTATTATATATTATAACTATAAAAATTATAGAATGTTTAATTAATGGACAATTAATGCAACTGAATGTTTCCATTTATTGTCTCCGGTATTGTTTTAATATATATATAGATATAGATTTTAATGGGGAGGGTATCCCGATATTATTCGTACCTATTATTAATTGAATATAAATTAAGTATCTAATCACTACGCTTCTAAATCAGTACTCATTTAATATAAACACATGTATAAGACTCATACCCTTAAATGTATAATTTAATGAATTTGAATATAATCTATATGTTTTCTAAATTTAGATATTATGTGAGAACTCTATAAATGGTGAAATTAGTCAATTAAACCATCATCTCTACTGGTGCATTCGGATATATGGGACAAAGACTATACTTACTTTTTTTCTATTCAGATATAAATGCACATTATTAAAATAAATGGTGCAAGTGTTGTGTGATAAATAAATGGTGAAAAATAATAATATTGAAAAATGGAAAATAAATATATGCGTGATGTTCGCCGGCAGCCCAACAAAAAACATCCACGACGGCGAGAACAAAAAACCTACGACAGAATAGGCCCTAACCATGCACCCAGTTTTGCCTTAATGCCCGACACCACACGTGTGCACTGCCATTTTTTTTTTTCGAATTAAAATATTTTTCCATCATTTTCGTGGTGAAAATTGGAAAAAAGAAGTTTTTTTTTTCCTAAACGTGTCTGGTTCTAAGTATTTTGGTGGGAGATACGTGGTGCCCGCGGCAAGCCACATGTTCAGCAAAATTAAAATGGCTTTTTGGTCGGCTGATACTTTTTTTTTTGTAGAAAATGAAAAAAAAAAGGAGAAAATAAAGTAAGAAGAAAAAGATGATGAATGTTGATTTGAAACTCAAGAGGTTCATTTGTATTTGTTATGATTTTACTAAAAATTCGAAAGTTAAGATTATCAATATATACTTCTTGAATGGTAAAACATACATAAAAGGGGGGGGGGGGGGGATGAAGTTGCATGAGTTAACCAACATTATCTATCCATTACTATACTAAAAAAAGTAGTTTAATAAAGTTACAATTTTATCATTTTCCTCCTTAAAGCATGACATTATTATTAATTTAATTCTTATTTCATTTTTTTTTTGTATTTACTATTTCACTAATTGAGTATATTTATTATTTCTTTTATAACATAAGTATAAATTTGTATGGTTTATTTTGTAAATCAAACTTCTATTTTTAGTCTTTATATTTGGTACTTCATGATGTAATTTTAATTCGTTTTAAAAACAAGAAACACTCTAAAAAAAATTAGCTACGCTAGATATCCTAAAAAAGAACAAATCCATGTGTTTGCCAAACATCTTGACCAAAATGGGAAAGCGATTGGTGCCATAATTTTGTGAATCAATGTTTTAATTTGGGGCCATGATTGAAATATAATTTGAATAATACAAATTGTAGGGGGACACAAATCTTTTTCTTAGCAATTAACTTATTCAAATAATTTATCTTTTGCAATTTCTCTATCTACTTTTTCACGTGGCATGTTAAATTAATGCTTAGCTAAGTGTTTTTAGTGTGAAAAATAAAGACACTTGTTGAAATCTTTTGAATGAGGGAGATGCATGCATTTTTTTAAGACTCTCGTATAGGAATATTTCTACTAAATTTATGTCCATTTGAAGGTTCATATAACCTAAGGATTCTTTGATTCTGGCATGGATTAATGGGGGAATCGATTTGATTTGATGCAATGCATAAAGATTCCATGGAATATGGGATGCTCAAGTGGTTATGTTCTGTTAATTCTTTAAAGACATTTTAATATCTAAAGATTTTCAAATAAAAGATTTTGAGATTGATCTTTCATTCTCTATTCTCGGTTTAAAGAATAATCAAGTCATTGTGGCTAGATCCTTGGTGTGAAACATATTTTTTCCAATTTGATATTAAAATCTTATTGAGGAATCTCGGAATGCATATTTATTATATATTATATCAAGTTGCAAATCATAATTCACGGAGGATCAAAATGGATCTGGCTTTGGTGAATTAAATACAATCTTTTTATTAGAGAATGAATTCACGTGGTAGAAAATGATGGATTTATATACTGAAAGCATTATGATTGGTATATTATGTACAAAGTTGATTGGTTAATATACTGAGAATTATAAATATTGTATGTTCATCTCCTGTCTAAATTAACAAACATGTGTCGAAAACGCAATTATCCTCTTATCTCATCGATAGAAAGATCATACGGTGTGTAGTAGATCACGGAAGATTGTATGGATCGTTTGACCTAGCGAAATATAAAAAGTTATCACAGCTGAGACAGTTCCAGGATAAACTGTCGGTGTAGGCTGCAGCATACGCAGTAATAAGCATCTTATCTTGGATGGCTTGGTATGCTGGTGTGGGGCACACATTGATAAGGACCTAAGTCGAGATCGATTCTTTTATCTGACATTAAAAGAATCTAGATCTCTTTGGCTTGGTGAGATCCTAAGCCTATATGAAGGTACAAAATTATATGCAGATTGTGTATTACTTTGAGTTGCAGTGAAAGGCTCTGGTTGAGCTTGTATATCTGTATCTTGGGTAATAGCAGTTTGTGTATGACTGTCTGGTACTGGAACTAGGTAACCACATCCAGTATAGTATGGTGACATTCCCTGAGCAGCTCAAAAGGTTTGTTATGCTAAAGTCCTGCAGGCTGATTAAGTTCAAGCATAAGTGAAAAGGTTTGAGTGGATTGACTCAAGAATATAAGATGTTAATTAATTAAATAGCTTGTCAGAGCTTAAATTAATTAACGAATGTCTGTAACCTTAAATGTGGGGATATACCGAGCCCATGCAACCCGTACCTCAAAACGTGGTAGCAAATAGGTAGGACAATATTGATTCTCTGGAGGAATGAATCAATATTAATTAATTAATTATATTATGGGTTGAATATGAGAATTAATTAATTGATAGACCTTATTTGCTATTTGCATTCTGGTCCCTGGTCTGGCCCATGAAACTCAGGCCCAATAGAAGTCCAGTATTTTCCTATAAATAGGCTTCAGTTCCTCAGATCTCAACACACCACAAGATCATATGTTGCACACAACAAACCATATTTTGGGAGCTGTGGTGATCGATTGATCTGAGAAACAAGGAGGAAATTCTTCTTCTCAACCGGGCAAGGAATTCGAAGGGAATCTTCACCAGATATTCGGATTGGAGTTGGGATACAAATCAGAAGATCAGATCAGGAGGATCAAATCTTGGTGCGTGGGAAAGGATTGAGGATCAAATCTCTATGCATTCGTTCTTCAGGTTTCTACAATCCAAATATTCCACATAAACCCCCTTATGCATATTCAGTAGAAGCATGCTAGGATTAATCATAGGCGTAGCAATTTATTTTTGATATTCCAATTAACAATCATTGACAAACGGACTTCGTGATTCAGTTCACGAATCCCTTCAGAAAATTATATAGGCCATCCAAGTACACTAAGCAAACCAAAATCTATTTCTCTAATTATGCCCCTTTATTTTTAAAATATAGAAGGGACGTGAAAGAGTGGTATCAAATAATTTTAAGATTATATAAATTTGAAAAAGAAATTTTTTTTATTTTGTTAAACGACTATCGTCGCACTAAAAAAAAAAAAAAAGGTAAGAGTTTTATTTTTACACTAAGTATGGGTACATGGGTTTTTTTAGTTAATTAATCGATTGAAGATTCCGGACTATATTTGGTTTTTCCGAATCATCTGAACTAAATATAGGCTTTGAGCCATTGGAATAAATATAGTAGTTGTGTTTATGTTGTTAGAATTAATTGTTAATAGTCATTCTTCGCACGGAAATTAAGAGTTGTGAGTGTAGAATGAATTAGTGGGATTAATATTTTATTGTTAAGTGTGAAAAAATTATTATTTTTAAAAATGTTACAATTCAGTTGGGACGTCTAATTTAATAAATGTGACGATTCTGATGGGACAGAGAAAATATTAATGAAGTTAATTTATGTAGGTGATGAAGGAAATTATATTCAACATATAAGTAGTTGAATTTATCGCATCAACTACCAACCCAAATCTATATTATATAAATCATTTCGAGCAACGCACACGCACCTACGGTGACACAATCTTCATTTAATTTGAAACGATAACATTACTTTAATTTCTCAATATTTTAAAAACAACTTTTATTATGTATTTTACTAAATTAAAACACTCTAATTTTCTTTTGTCTTGTTAGGAAGTATTTTTACTTATTTATTATTTTGATGTGTTAAAAATTTATATACAAACTATCAAGTTAGGAGTGTTTGTAGATTAGCTTAGTTCAGATAAACTTGTAAAATTCTGTTAGAATATATATCGAGTTGTAACAGAACTGACTAAGCTGATTAAGACAAATTGGGTGGAAATACAGAGCCCCAATTTGGATCGTGTGGAGTAAGGAGAGATTAGCTATCAGTTTGGAACTGTTGACTCGAAGAAACTGACGGAAGACACCAGCCTGGATCACCTCCAGTTTACAAAGTCAGTTCCTACTCGCACGAAGAAACAAAGAGAACAAGTCAGATGAATCACCGAAGATCAGTCTTTAAGAATGGAGATTCATTAAAGACTAATGAAGCACTCAGGGTCGGCCCTGTAATTTTGGGGGCCCTGTGCGACGAGTATAGATAGTGCCCTTATTTTACTATTATAATTATAAATAAAATATAATATAAATTTAAAATATAGCTCATATAATCTTTAATTACAAGTTATTCAAAAACTATAAATTGCAAAAAAAAAAAAAAAAAAAAAAATATTCTTTTTTCTCATAAAAATAAAGAATTTTTTTTTATTTCATCAAAAAACAAATCTTAAATAAAATAAACAAGCAAAATGCATACCTTGTTAACTTGAAAAAATATTTTTAAAAATATATATAAAAAAAAAAGAAAAGTTTTAAGAAGAAGAGAATGAATGATTGGTGTGTTTAAAATGCAGTGAAAGATCCCTTTTTATAGTGAAATTCTAGGAAATCAAAGATCTAAAATTAATTTTATAAATTAAATAAAAATTTATGGTGGTTAAGTGAAAAGTTTAGAACAAATTTTGAAATTATTAATAATAATAATAATAATAATAAATTAGGTATCATTTATTGAAATGTAATAATAATAATAATAATAATAAATATTTTATTTTATAAAAAGAGTTACAAAAATGTTAAAAAGATTCGGATCGTTACACAAGATGATGCCATTTATCGAAGGCAAACTCAAAGATTATCTGGAATGGTCCTAATGTCCCCAAATTTCATCCAAACATTTCCATAGAGACTCTCAAACTCATCTACGGAATCTATTTGGCCCTGATTAGTCAAGCTCTTGTCTGTCAATCTGAATTCAATATAGCCTTCTGCAAGGATTCTTGGAAAGCCATGATGGCATTGGACGACTTTGCAGATATCAAATGGGCAAAATATATCTTCTCAAGATTAGTGGAAAGCATCAGAAATCTGTCATCCCGTTATATACCATTGGGACTTCAACTAAGTGTTTACCTGATGATACTGAAGATGCTGAGAGCTCCAATAGAAGTAGAAGGCTCTAGATCATCATATATTTCCTTTAAATACCATACATTTATTCTATGAAAATATTTTATGAATACACATATTAATTTGAGGACAATCTCTTGTGTGTCCAAACTAATTATTTTCCCCCTTGAACTTAATCGATAAATTTCTCCAATTTAGGGGGGAAGATTTTTAGGGTAGACTTATTAATTAAGGTGCCCAGTTCTTGAGTATTAGATGTTGATAGAATATTCATTTTAAACTCATAATTGACCCTTTACGAGCTTAATAACGATATTTTTTTACTACATCAAAAAGGAGAAAATTATAAGGAAGTATTTCTACTTACTTGTTGTTTTGATGTGTCAAAAGTTTGTATAGATACCTCCAAGTTGGGAGTGTCTCTAGACTAGCTTAGTTCAGATAAACTTCTAAAATCTTGTTAGGATATATTGAGTTATAATAGAACTGACGATGCTGATTAAAAAAAATTGGGTGGAAATACAAAACCTTAGTTTGGATTGTGTGAGCAAGGAGAGACCACCTACCAGTTTGGAGCTGATGACTCAGAGAAACCGACGACAGACACCAGCCTAGATCACCTCCAGTTTACTTAGTTACTACTTGCACGAAGAGATAAAGAGAACAAGTTAGAGGAATCAATGAAGACCAGTCTTTAAGAATGGAGATTCATTAAAGACTCATGAAGCACTAAACAATTCAGATTCCTCGGACTGGTAGAGCAGTTATGACGCAAAATCAGAATGTCGACATCCTGTGTCAAAAAAGGACGAAGCAGGTGCCGAACCTTAGGAAAAGCACCCTGCTCCTGTCAAACTGGAGACACACCAGATTAGACAATGCTCACTACAATTTGAATTACTCATACTCCGTCTATAAATACACGAAGTATTTAGAGTAATAAATATTGAAACGAGAAAAAAGCACCGAAACTCTGCTAAAGTAAAAGTAAAAACTCGACTGTTTCTATCATCTAGGCTATCTCTCAACCTTCCGTGTGTCATCTATTGAACACGAGACTAGCAGCTTCTCAGCTCGAGTTATCTTATTGGTGTTCTTTCTCTCCTAGAAAGAACACATCAGTCACTGCAGATTTCCAGCAGTGATTCTTTCGGGCGTTTAGCCATTTAGTTCGATATTTCAGGAGGAACTATAAAGCTCTCAACTTTGGAGGAGGATGCTGCGCGGTGTGCCCACACTCTAAATCCGCAAAACCAGAGGGACTAGAGGCCTGGACGAGTGAGCTAGTGGGCTGGTAGACATTGATATCTACCAACTAGCGATAGATCATAAGACCCATCTGTAACTGAAGCTTAGTGAGTCCAGACCAAGATCTGAAGATAGGACGTAGGACTTTAGGCTCCGAACCTCTATAAATTCTTTGTTTTTTTACAGTTTTCTTATTTTTCTGTAAGGTTTTTAAAACTCAACACATTCCTGTGTTGAAGTATATTCGAATTGAACGATAAACACACTGCTCGCTGATTTGTAATTTCAAGTTTAGATCTTAAAATTTTCGTTACACACTATATATACTATGGTTTCGAGACCAACATTTTTTTAGTTAAATTCTTTAACATCTCATATTTTTATATAGGCAAAAACTTGCGTTAGGCAGGCCTAAACGGTTTAGGCGGGTTTTATCTTACCCAAATGGGTTGACCCATTCCAAATAGGGTTTATTAATCCCCAATTAGGGTATATTATATGGGTTTGGGCTTGGGTTAATGGATAAAACCCGCCTAAATCGTTTAGGTCTGCGTAACCCAAAACCTTCCCTTTTATATAACTTTCTCTAACTCATGCAATAAAGATCTAATTTAAAATGATGAAAAAAATCTTACACACACAAAAAAAAATCGAAGTAAGTATATCGACCAGGGCCGACCCTGTAATTTCGGGGGCCCTGTGCAATGAGTATAGATGGTGCCCCTATTTTACTATTATAATTATACTTAAAAAATTAATAAAATATAATATAAGTATAAAATATAGCTCATATAATCTTTAATTACAAGTTGTTCAAAAACTATAAATTGCAAAAACTCATGTTTTTTACTTTAAAATCATGCAAGTTTAGATTATATACATCAATAAACACATCTTAAATAAAATAAGCAAGTAAAATGCATACCTATTACTCCCTCCGTCCCGAAACAAGTCTTGTTTTCCTTTTTCGTCTGTCCCAAACAATTGTCCTCTTACCTAAAATAGAAAATTAATACACTCTCACTAATAAAATACTAATTTCCTCTATCTCTACTCGCATTGATATCTGTGCCATTTTGAAACAGGACAATTGTTTAGGGACGGAGGGAGTATTTACAGATAACCTCATAATTCTCTTTTATTTTTTTAACGAGACTCGCCACTAAGAGTTTCACAATCTATTTGTTATAAAATAACTAACAAACTATTAGATTATGTTTTCAATTCAAGAACATTTTTTTCAAATTCTTTTAAATAGACTAATCACGATTTTAAATCATAAAATAACTAATATAATATTGTGAAGAATAGTATTTTGATATTTTATAATTTATTTTATTTGAATTTTTAAACTTATAAAAGGCTAAATATAAATTTAAGTCATCAACTATTTTATTTTAATTAAGTTAAAAGATGAATTTCTTTATATTAGGATTAATATAATTTTATAAATTCAATACTAAAATAAATAAATAATATATTAATATTAAAAATTCTATAAAAATGGTGCCCCAATATTTTTGGGGCCTCGGTGCGGCGCA
>JAPKLW010001401.1:81861-107686 GCA_026898455.1 Plectranthus barbatus | reverse complement strand
AAGATATTATAATTGTATTATATAAAAATAGTAAATATAATAAATTTGTGGGATGTAATATTTTAAAAAAATGACAAACATAAATTTGTTATATCTTTTATTATAAAGAATATATTTATGTTATAATATAATAAATATTATAAAAATAAAAATTGATATAATATTTTTATGGGAATAGTTTTTTCACTATTCTCTGTTAATATATAGATAAATTATCTAATTATTTAAAATATAATTATAAGATTATAAACATATTATATATATATATATATATATATATATGCATATATTAGTATATTTATAATGTATGTTTTTTTATATTATACATCTAACAATTTTTATTTATTTGATAATACCAAAGCAAGTAGATAAAATACAAAACTTATAAAGAAAGATAAAATAGTGAAAACATAAGGTTTTACTAAAATATATTATATATGTATGTGCTATAATATTAAAATATATCAAGTAAAGTAAAATTAATGTGATGTAATGATTTACACCGCACTATGTGCAAATTAATTATATGATATTTTATTTTATGATATATTAAGATGAAATTAATAAAGTTATATATCTTAACATTTTTTATAGATTATATTTAATATATTTAATTTTTATTCGTTAATATTACACATATTATAATATAAATTATTTTCTACATTATACGTCAAACTATATATACATTTAATAAAAATAAAAAGAAGTACATTAAACATAAAGTTTATGAGATTTGATTTTAATATTATCCTATAATAATGTTATATTTGTATTATTCTAAAATAATAGTAAATATAATAAATTAATGAGATATAACAATTTAAAGAAAAAGTGACAAATATAATTTTTTAATATTTTTAATTATTTTTTATTGTATATATGTTATAATAGAACAAATAAAGTAAAAATTAAAAAAAAAATTATGTGAATGTTTGGAGTGAACAATTTATTTTACTACTTTGCTTTAATATATATATATATATAGATAGATTAATTAATTTATTTGTAAATTTGGTTAGAATATTTAAATAAGATTTGAACTAAAAAGATTTATATATTTTATTTTTTAAATTTTGTTAGAATATTTGAATAAGATTAAACGGGTCATTTGGGTCATTCTTGGGTCGACCTGAAAATAAACAGGTCGGGTTCGGGTTGAACTTTCTAGACTCGAAAAATAAATGGGTCGGGTTCGGGTTGGCATATAACGTGTTTATATTAGGTCTCAACCCGACCTGCCAACCCAAACCCAACCCAATTGCCACATTTATAAGCACTTAATTTCTATAATATTGATATAAATAGTGAAGGGTGCCAGTTGATCGCCACAATTATTTTTTCCTCTCAAAAGTAAAATCTATGAATGTAAAGTATATATCTTAAAAACTTTCTAAATAATAAATTATTGCTATATATCGCAGACCAAAGTGGAGTAAAGTTTTGAGTGGAAATCCACATGTTGGGCTACTTGTTGAATTTAAATATCTGATATATAAGTTATAAGCCAAGGATCCATCTGAATTAATCAAGCTATTCCACTCTTAATAAGCTCAAGGGGGCTAATTTTTTCAAAAGTTTAGGAAAAGATATTCATGCATTCATTTTAGACAGGAAGAATAGATGTTAATGCTATGGGAGCTTGGCATATAATTTTTACAATAGAATTGAAACGATCTTAACTATACAATATTTCGATAATCAATGTATATAATTTTTCCCTTCAAATTATTGAAACGAGAAAAGGAGAAAAAGGGAAAAGTAAAAGAAGAAAAAGGAAGGATAACCGTGATTAGATGTAAAGTTTGAATTACATTTTGTATCGTCTTCTCATATCATACTAGACATGCATTCTTTTTTTAATTATTATTTCTTGAAAATGTGGTGCAGGAAAGGGTGTCCTTACATTAATACTCAAATTTATAATTAATTGATTATATATAAAATTACTTAATTACTGCGCTTCAAAGTTGGGATACACATTCTTGCACACTTATGCCGACAACAATATACTCCCTCCATCCCAAGTAAATTGTCCACATTTCCTTTTTCGTCTGTCCCACAATATTAGTCCACTTTCTTAAAATTGCAAATTCTCTACACTCATCAATAAAATATTCATCCCACTAACTCCCACTACCACTCACATGCATTGGTTATCGTGCCCGGTCAAATGTGGACAATTAGTGGTGGCCAAACCGGCCCGGAACCGGCTGAACCGGCCCGGAACCGGCCCGGCGGTTCCACGGTTCGGAATCGGAACCGTCAAAACGGTTCCGAACCGGAACCGTAACCGTATGTAGACGGGCCGGTTCAGGTTCAAGGGTTTAACCAGAACCGGCGGTTCCGAACCGTCGAACCGGCCCCAAAATTAAAAAAAAAAAATATTTTAAACGGTCTGAACCGCCGGTTCCAGTTTGGAACCGTTGAACCGGCGGTTCCAAATTTAAAAAAAATTGACCGTTGGGAACCGGCGGCTCCGGTTCCGAACCGGAATTGTAGCGGCTAATTAACGGCTATTTTTTAAAAAAATAATTAATAAATATTTATCGACGAATGATATCGCGACACGTGGCACCGAACCGGCGGTTCGGCCGATTTGAAAAATTCTCAAAATTTTCCTGTAAATACCCCCCCTTCCTTCAACATTTTTCACACCTCAATCTCAATTCTCTCATTCTATTCTCTCAATTACTCTCAGTTACTCTCTTTTTCAATTAATTCTTGCAATTTCTCTTTCAAATTTCCATTCCAAATCCATTCTCTCAATTTCAATTATGTCTTCAAGTCGTGGTCGTGGTGTTGGTGGTGCCGACAATAGGGGCAAGTCCATAGCTAGAGATGATACTACTAGAGGTCCACCTCGTCAACGTCGCCGTGGTGTTCATATTGAAAGCTCTCCTCAATCTCAATACGATGATAACATCACTTTGTCATTGAGTGATGATGAAGATCTCCGTGAAACTCAAGTACGAGCCGATGAGGAGTATGCCCGACAATTGCAACAACATGAAATGCGATTTCGTGAGGCATTGGAAAATGAAGCCAACGAAGGTGTCCCCCCCCCCCCGAGGCCGAGGTAAATGAAGAAGATGATGATTTCGATACAAATTTAAGTCCAAAAAGCTTTGAAATCCGATCTTTTCACAAAGCACTTCCGAAAAATTCGTTTGAAGGAGCAAAAGAAAGGTACGTGGTATTTTAAATTCTTATACTTATTTGAAATTTTATTTCAAATTCTTATACTTATTTTAAATTTTAATTATGATATCTAACTAGAAAAATATAAAATTATAGGTGCTCCCGAACAACTTGATCTACATTGCAATTATTGCCCTAAGAGATACAAATTCGCCGCCGGTGGTGGATATGGAACATATCAACGCCACATAAAGGTGAAGCATCCCATGGAGTTTGGCTTGTCTAAGGGTCAAACTCAATTAAACCAAGGTGCATTTTCTACTTCCCAAGGTACGTCTTCCTCTTCCGCTCTTCATAAATATGATCCAATAGAATCTAGGGATTCATTATCGTCATGGGTTTGTGTAGAGAGTTTAGCTTTTCAATTAATGGATAAAGCAAGATTTGAAAAATATATACATCCGCTTCAACCTCTTCAAAAAAGAATTCCACGCTCAACTATGGTGCGTGGAATAAGAAATAGAGTTAGACTATATAGATTGACTTTACGCGATCAATTTAAAAAATTAGATCATAGGGTTTCTATTTCCTCCGATATTTGGGATGATTGTAGATCCGAACATCATTATTTAGGTGTAACCGTTCATTGGATAGATTCCGCTTGGAATCTAAATAAAAGAATAATTGCATACCGAAAATTTGATGATCCTCATACGGCATCAAATATAGCACGTTATTAATAAAAATAGCTCATCAATATAAAATAAACGACAAAATATTTTCTATTGGTTTTGATAATGCTAGCAACAACACCGCATCAATAAGGGAGCTTATTTTGGAGTGCAATCCGGTCCTCGGAGGTAAGTTTTTCCATTGTCGTTGTATTACTCATATTCTTAATTTAGCCGTTCAAGATGGAATGAAACTTTATACTCATTCAAACCAACCTATTAGGGCTGCAATTTTATGCATACATAGTCATAAAAAATTGCAAAAAAATGGGCTTCTTTTTGTGCTACTCATGGAGTCCGAGCAAAATGTTTTCCAACCGATATTTGTCATAGGTGGAATGCCACCTATGAAATGCTTAATGCTACTTTTAAATATAAAGAATTATTAGTACAATTTTTTAGAAGTGATGATTATGGTATTAGTTTGCATTTATCTCATTGGGATGCATGTACTAGTTTGCATGAATTGTTAAAATCTTTTTCTAACGCAACTAAAGTTTTATCCGGTGTTTATTATCCCACTAGTTCTAAAGTTTTATATCATTGTTGTTATATTGCTTGTCAATTTAATCAATGTAGTTTCATACCCGAATTAAGGCATATAATATTTGATATGGTTGTTAAATGGTTAAAATATTTTAGGGAGATTCCCTCCGTATTTTTAATTGCTAAAGTTTTTTATCCTAGTATTAAATTAGAAGGTGTTTATTCTTTTATTGATACATATTATACCGCTTTATCAACCTTAGCATTTATAGGGCCCGACGAAATTATTCCTTTAGAACAATTGAACCTCCCCTCCGTCGATGTAGTTAAAACCCAACTTAGTACAACATTACGTGAAACTTTCGATTCATTTTGTATCACATATAGCCACTTAGTTCAAATTAGACCTTCCTCTAGGACAACTAGTTCCGGCCAAACTAGTGCTAACCCCTTGTTAGCTAGAATTCATAATATTATGTCTCAAAACCGTCCGTCTAGTTCGCAACAAAGCGAACTAGATGTTTATTTGGCGGAAATGTATGTTGGTGGTGATTGTTTGCAGCCTCAAGATGAAGAAGATGAGAACGCTCCACAAGAGGTTGATATTCTACTATGGTGGTCAAGGCGACAACAACAATACCCAATCCTAAGTACGATGGTGAAGGAGTTCTTAGCCGTCCCCGCATCAACGGTTGCCGTGGAACAAGCATTTAGCTCGGGTGGTTATATGTTGGATGAAAGAAGGTCCAACTTGACACCGGCCAATTTGGAAGCACAAGTTATACTTAAAGATTGGAAAGATACCGAAGATCGAGAACAACAACCGGATTGGAAGCACATCTTCGACGACGAGGATGCTTACAACTCCGAAGCAAGCGCGGCAAGTACTAATGCTTCCGATGGCCTAGGTGATGCAGATTTCGACTCCGATTAAAGGTAAGTAAGGTAAGAGAACTACGTGGGCTTTGATTCCCTTAATGAAAATTAAGGGATACGTAGGCAACTTAATTTTAAGGTAAAAAATTAAGTGCAAGCCCTTTTCAATTAACCCCTCCCCTCCCCCCTAATTATTATTTTTTTTTAATTTTTTGGAATTTGTTTGTTTATAGTTTTAATTTTCAATTATTGTAATAATATTAATTCTTCAATTTTGTAATTTGTATAACTTGTGTAGTTAAAAAATAATATACAATTTTGTAATTTGTATAACTTGTGTAGTTAAAAAAAAAATTGTAAATATACATTCATCATTGTAACTTGTAAGTTTAAATTTGTAATGTTAATTTATAATATTCCTTATATATTTTTGTGTTTATTTAATTTGTGTACAAAGTAAAAAATAATATACAATTTTTGTGTACAAACCAAATATTACTCAAAGGAACAAAATACATTTAATTACAAATTTTTTGTACAAACCAAATATTATATTTCAAATAAAATAAATAATTAAAATTTAAAAAAAAAAAGGAGTCGAACCGCCGGTTCGGAACCGAAACCGGTTGGAACCGAACCAGAACCGTAACCTTCTTGCCACGGGCCGGTTCCGGTTCCATTTTTCCGGAACCGTGGAACCGGCCCGTGGCCATCACTATGGACAATTTGACCGGGATGGAGGGAGTAATTATCAAATCATGAAAGTAAATGATCTTGAATCATATAAATGTCGTAATCTGGTATAATCATAGTTAATTATCAAAATAAAATGGATCATATATTCGGAAAGTAACGTGAACTCTTCTTTTTATGCATAACTATTAACTAATCACCTTTAACTTCCTTTAAATAATAAAGTAAGCTATCACTTATGTTTAACATATAAAATACGGATTGAGTAAACATCGCTCATTCCTATATATCGTTAAGATATCATTTTCTTCCTATATAACCAATTTATAAGAAAATGAAACTTCATCATTACAAGATGATGTGCGTTAGGCTCCAGTCGATATTTGATACTTAGCACACTCCTCTCACGCTCAGCATGGAGCTTCATAGGAATCCCATTATTAGGACATTTTAACATCCCTCACACACAACGTGGAACTTGTTGGGTTTCGTTGATTTCATCTAATGAACGCAGCGGAATAATTAATCAACGAACGGATCTAGATTTACAATTAATATCATGCGTAGAGATTCATCGTGGATAAAAGGGAAAAACTTACAGTTTCTTCCGTAGAACACAAGCGATACTGACTTGTCCTGGAGCGCGAATCCACCACTAGAGGTATCCACGTGTCGAATCAATCAGGTGCAGAATCCAATTCACGGTGTATATTCAAACTAGGAACGCTAGGAATTCCCAGAGAGAATAATGGAGGCTTAGAACTCAAAACCCTAGGTTTTGTGTATTTGATTTGAACTGCGTAGGAAACAATTAATTCTCTCCTTCTCTCTATAACTCACGTTGTTTTCTTCTTCTCTCAGAATAATTAATTCTCTATTATATAGAGGAGAATCTCAAATCTTATCTAATAAGATTTGGGCTTTATTTGTTTCCATGTCAATTCTATTAATTAATAATCCAATTATTAATATATTATATATTAATCCAATTAATATATTATATACTAATCTTATTAGTATATTATCTAGACATATATATATATTAATCTAATTAATATATATTGTACTAATCTAATTAGTACAAAATCTTAGTCCATATCTTTCAATCTCCCACTTGGACTACGATTTTGATTTCAAAAATCATGCACCATCTTTACACCCTTAACCTGATCAATCCAACACTTATAGTGTGACCCTATAGGCCTCCATTACCAACGATAATCAAATTAAAGTCTACACAAAACTCCTAGACTGCGTTGTGTAGCGAACTTGATATATGGAGAACGTTTACGTGGACTCAGTAAACTTAACCTTTCGTGAAGTTTATATAACATCCCTTCATTCGCGAACCACTCAATTAAGTCTAGGATTTGCCATGTGTCTATCCCAATAGCTTAATTAATTTATCTCATCTTTACTAGATGACCCATATAGATCATATTCAATTACCGTAATTGAATACATCTCTTTGCACTGGCCAGTGACTTAGCGGTCAAATAATATAGAGAACTTGAGTGTTCTTCTCGAATTCTAATCGAGCAATGAATTCCATCTTGGCTCAACTACCATTTTCATCCACATCATGATGTACCCAACACAAGCCGTATCTACCCCTTTATTGGAGTGCAAGCATTGTACTTGGTCAAAGCACATCACTTTGTAAATAAAATGAGTATTGACCTCAGGTCTAAGGACCGTTATATACTCCACTTACCAATAAACCATAGACACACAAAACAAATGGTTTAGAGGTAGGGTATACCAATACTCTCTAAAGTATCCATGTGTCCATCACGAACATCAAATGTTTCGTAGCCGTGAGATCAACTACATTCTCTAAGAATATGATGCAGACCACATGCCAACCTATCACATATCATCAATATCCCACTCTTGATGATCATTAGTTGGGGCACTTTAAGAGTTATACTCTATCATTAATGTCTCACATCATTAACAACAGTATTAACTCATGGGAACATCTATTTATGAATAATACAAACAAATAAATTATTATTCAAAATAATGTGTAAGCCTTATATGTACACAATGAACATATAGGTGAATGTGATCAAGATAAATGTCTCTTTCAAAAGATGTTTCTAAGACATACTATCTCAAAACTCCCACTAGCTCTAGCCAATCTTTAGTGTATCTAATACTCATGTTTAAGAATATTTTGTGGTTCTAAACTCACAAATGTTTCATAAACAAATTAGCTATTTATCCACAATGGGTACTCATTCTAATTTTATGTCCATCCTATATTATTTCTCTTATCACCATGATTATTACAAGTCGAAATCTTTATGGAAACCTTCATTTGTGCACTTAGTCACTGATGGCTATAATTGTCCACCATGGATCAATAAATATTCTTAAGTCCTTCTAAAGTACTTGAGAATAGTCCAAAATGCTAAATCCTCAAATGGATTTGTGTCTCACACAACTCCAATAAGATTCTTGGTTAGTTATTATCAACCTGGTCTTTATCTTCTTGGTTCTAAACCAAAAGATTATGTCTCTTAGACGATTCATAAGTAACCAAGATCTATTGAGTTAACTCTGCGTTTGTTCAAGTTTATCATTTTACACGAATAAGAGTTCTTTGTCCAACATTATGAGAGTTCTTAAAGTTATGCAACTATTGCAACATTCTCCTTTTGATAGCTCTCATTGTCTCAAGGTCATCTACCAAGAGATTTCCCCCATCCAATAGAGCATCAAAAAACTCCCACTGAATTCTTGTCTTAACTATTAAACAAGATTTCATCCTCTTCTCCATCACGCGGTTCTTGAGTTTCCTCAAAACCTATTATACTACGAACCTTTTGAATATTTATTTTAATTCCAAATCAAAATATCAATTCATACATTCTAAATATTATCATTATTTCCAAAATAATGATATTCATATTAATTCTAAATTAATATAATTTTTCCAAGAAATATCGTAGTACTAGAAATCACCTTGTGACTTCTAAATGTGTAAAATGATATAATCCTCCGAGAATAATTCAAAAGATTTTAATAAGTATATAGAGACCCGGTAAAACATATCATGGATGGAATCATGTCCAACAAAATTCAACTTCTCATTAAAATACCCCATCCGTTTGAGATATTTTGTGAGATGACCAATCTAATTGGACTCCATGTTAGTTTAGATAATCAATGAACTTGAGCATATCTTTGATTCATACCTCTTTCCTGGAAAACGATATGATAAGATTCAAAATCAAATAATATGAGATAGTCTAGCTTTCTTAACATCATGACCAAGTCTTAATGTAAAAGATTTGCTGATTCATTACATTATATTACTCGAGTATTATTACCATTGATAGTACTTTGTTCACAATTCACAATCTGTTCGATAAGGATGCACTTCAAAACAATTTTATTCAACCAAAATGAACAAAATTTATTTCAAAACTCAAAGAAAACATCCATGTCCAACATTCGAACATAAAATATCCATAAAGTAAACAAAGCAGTAAATTTTCAAATCTAGTCTATTTTCTGAAGAAGATCTAATCTATGAAAATTCACTCAATCGATAGCAACCATTGCTCCATTTGCACGCATAGACCATCTTCTTCCATCTCACATAGCTTCTGCACATTTCAAAAATGTTTGAGCTATAGTTGGCATCAAATACCCAAAATGTGAGTTGAAAATAAACACATTTATCTCAATGATAAACATACCTCAGCCCGCAACTTGGGCACCTTGTGCCTTGAACTTTGCGCAGTCTCTCTTCCAGTGCCCCTTTTCATGACAGAAAATGCACTCGTCTTTTGATAACTTCGGCCTTTTATGATCTCCACTCTTTGGCTTCTGAGATGCAGCATCAAATGCTTTTCTCTTCTTCTGCTTATTCTTCCCTTTGCTTGTGGGATTTTTAGAAGAAGAACTCACAATGAGTACATCTTTGCTTTTAGCAGTGGAAGACTCATAGGTCTTTAGCAAGTTATGAAGCTCTGGCAGTTTTGCTTTTGTGTTATTCATATTGTAATTCACAATGAAATTTTCAAATGAATCAGGCAAAGACTGCAAGATTAGACTGACAGAGACTTTCTCGGGTAGTTCCAATCCAATTGTCGCTAACCTCTCTATCATTCCAATCATCTTCAGAACATGATCAGAGACCTTGCCTCCTTCTTGAAGCTTACACTTGAAAAGATCTCTAAGAAGCTCATACTCCATAGTTTGAGCTTGTGAAGCATACAAACTTTCCAAGTGTTTAAGCATCTCATAAGGAAGCATGTGTTCATGTTGCCTCTGCAACTCTGTAGTCATAGAGCACAACATAACACATTGAGCAGTAGTAGCATCCTCAATATGTTTCTCATGACCAGCCTTGTCAAACTTAGCATAGTCGGGAGATTCTTTATCAGGAATGGAACAAACTTCTTTGTCTAACACATACTCAATACGTTCGTGCCTCAGTACTAAACGCAGGCATCGAAGCCAATCAGGAAAGTTTGACCCAGTCAACTTATTAGTTTCCATTAAACATTTCAATGACAAGTTCGACATTTTAATCTGATAAGAAAACAATTCAAAGGAAAATCAGAACTGAGTAAACAATATCACATTCACATGACTAATCAAACAAGGACTTTTGCATTGATTAGCTCCCACTAATTTTAACATATTATGTGACCCCAAACACAAAATACGAACTTATATCAAATATAAATTTTAGTGGACCAAGATCCAAGTCAATATTATCACAGCGTTTGCTTTGGCTGATAACTGCAATAATATCACTTAGTAGGCCTCCAAGCCAATTGCAAAACTATTTTGCAACTCCTGGTTGATTAATCCAATTAATCTGTGTCCTTAAATCATCTTGCACGCTTTGGCGCCAAAACAATCTAAGCAAGTCAACCCCATTACACGATGCTTCAAAAGCACCTATGACTGAGCCTTAACCACGTCGAGTCAGAGTAAACACTTTGGTGTAAATACCCCAGACCGAAGAAAGCTTAGCACTCAACCAACTATAATGGACGACACGTATTCGAAATAGACTTGTATTTAAGTGGGGATAAATATGTGATACTAATTGTTTAAACAATATCTAATATTGGTTCTAATAAACAATTACTGGGCGCCGCCTACCCAGGCATACGAATGCGGACCACAAGTATTGGGCGCCGTCTACCCAAACATGTAAAACGGACTACAAGTATTGGGCGCCGCCTACCCAAATATGCATAGCGGTCTCTAACTACTATAGTTAAAACATGATGAAATAATATAATCAAATTATAAACAATTATCATGTCAGACATATAATAAAAATAAACACGCAATCTCTACAAGTAAAATACGTTAATCTAATTAACATATTTTATTCTAATTAAATTTATGGGTTAAAATTTATATTAATCTCCAAATTAATATAAAGATCATATTCTCATTATTTCTAAAATAATGAAATTCATGTTAATTCTAAATTAACATATATACATTTATTCAAGATATTTCATTATTTCAAAAATAATAGTACTCATATTAATCCTAAATTAATATAAGCACAAATATCTATATATTATCATTATCTCAATAATGATATATTAGTTCTAAACTAATATAAATGTATATCTGACTTGAAATTCAAAATTTATATTAATTCTAAACTAATATATTTGAAAATTTTAAATATTATCACTATTTCTAAAATAATGATATTCATATTAGTTCAAAACTAATAAAATATTTCACTTGAATTTCAAAACCTTCAAAATTAATATAAGTACATGATCCAAATATTTCACTACTTAAATATGCATTTTATATTAATTCCAAATTAATATAAAATAAATATTCTATTATTACTTCTAAAATAATAATAAAACAATTCATAATATTGGTTCCAAACCATTTTTTTTTTTCGACATTATTCATCGAAATGATTTCGAAAACCAATTCGTCTTGTCATATCAAGAAGTAATTAAGAAATTGATCGTGACTATATTCGTTCAAAACATTCAAGTTAATTATTCCAAAAAGAATATCAACTATTTAACTTCGCATGTTAACAATTGCTTCCAAAACAATTTCAAACTCACAACGAATATCACGCCGAGTCATGGCCTAGCCACGAACATCCAAATATTTCCGGCCCAATGCGGCGATATGCCAAAACATTCACGAAATTGATTAAACCCATAATTTAATTATTCATGCATATTAATTATAAATCGAGCCCTAGGCTCTGATACCACTGTTGGGTTTCGTTGATTTCATCTAATGAACGCAACGGAATAATTAATCAACGAACGGATCTAGATTTACAATTAATATCATGCGTAGAGATTCATCGTGGATAAAAGGGAAAAACTTACAGTTTCTTCCGTAGAACACAAGCGATACTGACTTGTCCTGGAGCGCGAATCCACCACTAGAGGTATCCACGTGTCGAATCAATCAGGTGCAGAATCCAATCACGGTGTATATTCAAACTAGGAACGCTAGGAATTCCCAGAGAGAATAATGGAGGCTTAGAACTCAAAACCCTAGGTTTTGTGTATTTGATTTGAACTGCGTAGGAAACAATTAATTCTCTCCTTCTCTCTATAACTCACGTTGTTTTCTTCTTCTCTCAGAATAATTAATTCTCTATTATATAGAGGAGAATCTCAAATCTTATCTAATAAGATTTGGGCTTTATTTGTTTCCATTTCAATTCTATTAATTAATAATCCAATTATTAATATATTATATATTAATCCAATTAATATATTATATACTAATCTTATTAGTATATTATCTAGACATATATATATATTAATCTAATTAATATATATTGTACTAATCTAATTAGTACAAAATCTTAGTCCATATCTTTCAGAACTTTCATGAGAAATTCATCGTCGAATTGTGTTGGTTTTGATATCATATTAATTAAGATCTCATTTTCTTCCCATAAAACCAACTTATAAGGAGTTAGAAATTTTACCATTATAAAGTAATATATATACATCAGGCCTGCAGTTAATACGAAATACTTTTAACATATAGATTTTTTGAAAAAACCATACTCTTAATGTATGTCAGTATATGTGATCGGCAATTGGGGCTACCAATGTTTACTAAAAAATATAGAGAATTGCACACTTTGTGTAAACGTCGAGTCGAGCCATTAAAATACTCCCACATTTATTTCATCATTTGAAATGTAATAGTTTAATATTTAATCTTATGCAATAACTAAGAATGATAAGAAAGAAGGGGATAAAGACGATCTTTTTATCTGAGAAAGAGATTGATAGTTAATCCTTATCTGATAAGTAAATTATCTGCATTCCTTTTATGAGTCATGAATGATGGTAGCCAAAAACAACAAGAGCAAGAACATAAGCTTTTTTGGCGTAGCAGATGACATTAATCGCTTTATCCCAATTAAATTAAATAGTTAGTGATGAGGTCGGCATGCATATCCATCAAATTATGCGCATATATGTATAGTAGATGCAACAATATCTTGTCTTAAAATTTAATCTAGATAAGAATTAGGGTTTGTTGTCACATCTTCATCGATTATTACCCCTCCCCTCTCCATGTGCTTCCCTTTTTTAATCTTCATTTTGATAATTCCCCTCAATTTTATATATCAAATTTACCATTTTTTCACTCCACCATCATGCATGCATGTACTTATTTTCTTTCATTTCAGTTGTTTAAAAATATGGAAAACCACACAACTCGAAATGATTGGTGCTGGCCAAATAATTGAGTGTTTTTCTTCTTCTAAACATATTTAATAAATTATTCTCTAATTAATTAATTGTGCAAATACCTTGCATTAATCTTGATACTATGAATGTAGAAGTTAACCAGTTATCACTAACAGTCAAGTCAAACAATACGTATATATTAATGAATTTTGGGAAGCAACTATTTATACTTGACAATGAATACTTTTTGACTATTGAGATTTCAACTGGATTAATTTTGAATGTTCTCCATATATGCTCAAAGTTTCTGATAAATATTGAAAAAAGTAATCGAAAAGGAAAGTTGGGATAGAAAGAAAAAAAACATAATAAAGCGTTAGTTATATTGTATAGAAATATATACTAAAAAAAAGGCACAGTATTTTCCCAACGGAAACAGTTGATGATGTGAAGCAGATGGGGCCTTCCATCAAGTTTCCAGGTCGGCATTATGGCCTTCCACGACTGCATCCACATTTATATATAGCTTAATTAATTTTTGATTAAGATGATGATCATCATAAAGTTACCTAAATATCCACTCCTCCAAACTTTAATTACTATCGTGTAAGAGATTCAGTATGTAATACAACGGTGGTGTGAAATGTGATGTGAACAGTGGTAGATACAAAAAAAACTTCAAATGATATTTTATTAGATTTTTCATCATAAAAGATTTTCGCTCTTCTTTATCATTATCATATGTCCCTTATACACTATTCTCCCAATTTTCACAGCCCATTCTTCTTTTTCATGACCTACCCATAAGACTATGTTTATCAGTAACCTAGTCAACTATCCAACCACCCAACCACTTCAATATTTAATTAATTTTTCTCTTATCCACATCACCTAACTCAACCACAATACTTTTATAAAGTTTATTAATGACCATCCAACCACATTATTATTATTATTATTATTATTATTATTATTATTATTATTTGGTTTGATTTAATTTTGTTTTTAAAATAAAAATGCTACTTGTAATTGAATTATAAAATAGTGGAAGAAATGATAATATTTATTTGTCGCAAAAGTTGTTGATTAAATTAAAATAACAATTAAATATAACTAAATATTATTGGAATTAAATTGATATAAACATATTACAAATGAAGTTTATTTATTTTTAGAGAATAAAAAAATATCAATTTTGATATATTTATTATTTATTTTCATATTATTATATAAAGATATATCAATTTAAAAATAAAATATATATATATATCAAATTAGTCTATATAGAGGAGGGATCATGTAAAAAAAATTCACAATGTGAGAAAAAAGAATGAATCATGTCCATCAGATCTAAAAAAATCAATGATTGATATTGAATCAAGCAACAACTAAAGCACAATCAAACAACATTGCAATCAAGCAACGACCTGAATACAATCAAGCAATGTCGTGAATGTAATCAAGCATCTTTCTCACTTTCTCCTTTCTCACGTTAAGAGTTTTCTCACTGGATCCGCTCCATATATATATATATATATATATATATATATATATAAACTATTATACAATTGGATGAGTAAAAATCAATGTTTCTTGTGTGCGGAACAGATCGAGAAAACAAGCAAAACTACTAGGGCTTTATGTTATGTAGGATAATTTTTATTTATTTTTTTATTGAGAAAAATATGCAATCTTGAAGCCCCAACTCATGGACACGTTGAAATTCGAAATTCCGACATCACGAGAGCATGCAAGCTTTTTCTCTCTCTTCACCTCAACGCGATTAATAAAGTGGGGCTGGCCGAGTTTATATGTCGTTTTATTCGAAAATGACTATGTTGTCGGCATATTATCAAATGTGAGATAATTATCTGAAATTTCAATTTTTTACTCCGAAAAAACGTGGTTATAAAAGGCCAGGGAGGAAATTATAACGTTATCTTAAGTTAATATTATTTAAACAATCTAGCCTTTTAATTTATTCATTCTCAAATTGATGAATGAGAGGTTGCTGGGTGGCTCTGTGGGCTCATTTCTAGTTGATTTCGATTAAACAAAAAAAATATTATATTTGATTAAGCTAAAAAAAACATCATTTTCAATTTTAAGAACCATTTTTTGAAAAATAAATATGAAACTCAAACCTTTTTGAAAGAATAAATTCATAAATTGATTTTAGGTAGTTTATACCCGCTACTCGATTCTTAAAAATTTGATTGATTCTCACTGCGATTGGCATGTAGTGCATAAATGATTGGGAATTTCTCGTAGTCAGAATAGACAAATGGGAGGCTTAGTAAATGGCCCCCTACCATGGAAGCTAGACTTGCTGCAACCATGCATCGACCAGACCCACAATACATTTTACTTAATTTCATGGGCTCGACCAACAAGAATCATAACTCACCAATAATTGAATGTTTTTTTTTTTTTTTTTCCATCTTTTATCCTTAAACATTTTCTCCCACTTAGACTGCATGTGAATAGGGTCCACATTATTTCCAAAAAACAAAAATTATAGTGTTGTGTTTCATTTAAATTCGACAGAACCAATCAATTTTTTTTAAAATAAAATTATCGTAGATTATTTTCAAGACAAATCTCAAAATACTCTAAGAATAAATAAATATAAAAGGGTGATCGAATAATCATCATGCGTGGCATAAACCAAGAAAGATCTTCAAAACCCAAATCTCCACATGTTGAGTTTTAAGAAAACGATGATGAATGTGTGATATTGATATAAAGTAAAATAGTTGTAATTAATGCGATAACATAAGATATTATATTTTATTAGTCATATTAATTAAGCTCGCATTCCTGAATATGAAATCAATATTTATGTACAAGATATCGCCTGAATATTTGTGGATCTCGTTCGTGCTTCACCAATATCACTTTTTTTGCCCTTTATTAATATTATGCACCAGTAGATTCCAATGTTATGTTACATTCATGAATAATAAGACAAATATAAAGAGGAAGAAAGTAAGCAGTTTGTTATTCACTTTACATTGGTAAACCAACGACGAATTTCTTTTTCAATAAAAAAACCTAGTCCCTTTTTTGCTAATTCAATTTACCTCTCAGGAATTTAACAGTTATTATTATTATTATTATTATTATTATTATTATTATTATTATTATTTTCCAAATTGATCTTAAAAAAAGCCAACCTATTTGGTGATAGTTTAGAAAACTTGTAGGCCTTATCTTTACAAATGTAAGCAGGCCTCATTAAATGCTGGACAAGAATACTTAGGTATTGGGCCTTTATGGGTTTCTTTAGTCCAACATCACATTAAAGTCTATAATGCTTATAGACGTCTGCAACAAGAGTGGATTTTTTATTTTTCGAAATAGAATGTATTAATTCAATTTTCATTTGGGATCTTTATAATGCATTAAGTACATGGAGACTTAATTACTTGTGCTCCAAAATATTCAAGACTTGTAAAAATCGAAACCTTATTGTATTGGCAAAAACTTGGTGAAATATGTGTTTTGTTAGATATTATGAGATATACCAAACGGAAATTAGATCAATTTTACATTGAGCGTGTTCCGATCAGAATACGCATTTTAACTAAATGATGTGATTAAGTCTGGTAAATGATATATATTATTAGCTTAAATGCATCATCTCAATGTGTTTATTTCGAACATCATTAAGTGAAAATGTTTATTTCGATCCAAATGAGCATTTTGGTTGAAATATATTAAGTGTAAAATCATTTCAAACGAAATGTGTTTAGTGTAATGTATTCCGTTCAAAATATCTTACAATATCTCACAAAACACATATCACAATAGACTCACTTTATTGTATGTATTATCAACATCCGTGATATGCATTATAACTAGTGATGATTAATATGGATCCTTGCACTTAATCATGCGTATCATTGTTGATCAAATTGGATCTCTAGATTATTATATTTTAAAATTTACCCTATCGAAACATAAATGTGTTTGTAGGTATGCATGTCTAAATACACAACAATAAGAGTTATAATGGAGGAATATATCACTTTTAAAAAGGGAAGGCAGAAACCCATGACAATGAAATAAAAAAAGCACATCACAAAAACATGGGCAAGAAAGAAACCGTGGGCAACTCTAATTCCCATTCAATGTATATTTGGTCCTGTGTTTTTTGCATAAATATAATTCTTACAATCCTATAGAATGGTGGGGATTCATGTATTTTCTACTTTGGAATAATGGGTAGGGAACAATTCTCAAGGAAGAATAGTCTAAAACATCATAGTTCAAAGTTGTGGGAATGCATATAAGAGTCATTTTGGATAAATGATTATGTTTTAAAATCACAAGTATAAAAATATAAATTTTCTAGTTACTTTGTAATTTTATCTTTTTCAGTTTCGATTACAAAACAAAATTCAACTTTATTAAAATAATTTTTATTTTTGGAAATATTCATTATATCATTTATTTCAAATCTACCAAGGTGGTTGTAGATTTAATACAACCTTTTACAAACAAATTTGCCAAATAGTGTGCAGAGTCATTCTAACAAAAAGTTTTGAGATATTTGAGAGAGTTTTGAGAGCAAAAAATTGAAGGTAAGTTGATTTCAACCATTTTTCTTATTTTTCAACCATGTTAGAAAATTTGAAAGAAATATCCTTCCATTGTTATTTGTATTTTGGTGGATCACAGTATGTAAAAACTATCTTAGATAGTTTCAGCATAGTCGAAAAATGTAAAGTCCTGTATAGGATCTTTTAACGAGTTGTAAGCTGGAATTAATCGGAAAACTAAACTGACCAACCAATTTAGAATGTGCAAAGGACTCAGCATGCTAAGGTTCACACCGAACTCTACAAGTGTAGATGACTATGAGTCTAGCTAAAGTTTTGATTTCGACAAGTACGAATCCAGCAAGTATGGTCTCAACATATGTGTTGGGAAATCTGTCAAAGTTTTCCTTTCCCAGTAGCTACTTGTATAGATCATAGTTTTGGTGGATCAAATCCTAAGTCCTACCAGCGTCAGTTGTCTCTAGATAGCTCTAGATCTCAAATGTAAAGTCCTGTTTAGGTATTTTGAGTTGTAAGTCGCAGCTGATCAAGACTCATGCTGACACTGTTCACCAGCATGAGAAGTGCTTACCACTGGTTACTGTTTACCAGTTGGAAAAAGTCTCATCCGAAGGCGGCTGACAAAGACTCGTGCTGACACTGTTCATCAGCATGAGAAAGAGCTAATGACTGACTACTGTTCACCAGTTGGGAAGGATTTCATCAGCAGGCGGCTGACAAATCTTACCAGCAGAATACGTGCTCTCACTGACACTATTCACCAGCGGTGAAGCCACCAGTCATGGGAGATTCCAAGAAGAGTTAACATCAGACATATTGGTAGACTTAGATTGTGCCAGCGCAAGTCACCAGCAGAGACTGCCAGCACAAGATCACCAGAATAATCTACCAGTCGGATGTTACCAGTAGAATTCCAGATTCTCTCTCCCAGAGTCTTAGAGACAAAAAGAAGATTCGTCGAGGAATTAACTGACAGAGTATGACTTTAAGGAGGATACCTTAAAGTCCATCAGTTACAAGACACCAGTCTCGATTCCTCGTACTGACGAATAGTGCCGTTCTGACATAAAGAGATCAATGTCAGATAAAGCAGACAAAAGTATGGCACTTTCCGGAAAAACATACCTGCCGCCGTCAGAAGGACATGCGAGGACAGAGACCTTTTCCGGATGTGTCCAAACGGCTAGAAGATTTGAATGGGATCCCGCGTCTATAAATAGGTCGGAACCACCAACATTTAAGACGCTTGCTTCCTGACATTCAATACTCTTCTCCCTCGCTCAACTACCGAAAGTCTGAAACTTTATTGCAAGCAAGCAGAACACTTTCGAGGCCTTTCTAAAGGCTATCCGTGTGTTGATTTATCAAACACGAGACTTCAAGCTTCCAGCTTGTAAGTTACTGATCTCTTTGGTGCTCTTTCTCTTCCGAGGAAGTTCACAGCAGCTCTTGTGCCAGCCAGCACTCGAGTTATCACGGGCAGTTTGCCGTATTGAGAAGATACGTTCTTGGGAGAACTAAACACCCAGTGAGCTGTGGAGGTTGAAGTGACGTGCTCGCACTCCACCAGCTGATCAGAGTTGAAGAAGGAATCAAGGCCGGGAGCGGTTGATCTAGTGAACTGGTGGACGAGGCATTCACCAGCTAGAGATAGATCGTAGGACACTTGTACCCGATTACTCTTAGTGAAATTTCCAGTGCTACGACTGGAGAGTGGACGTAGATCAGTTGATCGAACCACTATAAATCCTTTGTCTTTATCAGTTTTCTGCATTACATTCTTATTTTAAACCCAGCACCCAAGTGCTGGTGTATACTCTGAAAACTGATAACTGTGTAAACAAGGCCTAAATTTTTCTAAGTGTTGAATCACCAGCTGACAGGTCCCAGTCAGTTGGTTAACCAGCAAGTGCAAGAAAACGTTTACTCTTTTATTATTTCCGCTGCAAACGTTTTATACTCTGAATAACCGGGACCAACAAGTGGTATCAGAGCAGTCGGTTCTTATAGACCGATTGTTTCTGAGTCGCTTAGGACCGAGATCCACGTTTCCTTGCACTCCTTTGTTTGTCTGTTGATTAGCTCAGGTACACGAAGATGAATACTCCGAAGCTACTCGACTACAAGACTGAGAAGCATGATATATGGCGAAAGAGGTCGCTCATTTCTCTGAAGAGCATCCATCCGGACATGAAAGATGTGCTGGAGACAGGGCCAATCGAGATCACCAAGATACAGCACCAGCTAGGAGATCGTCCAGCTGCTGTGATCCCAAAGCCTCAAGACGAATGGAACGCCAAGGACAGGAAGCGGAATCAGTTGGATTCCATTGCTCACGAGTTGATCCTGGCTTCTCTTCCAGAGTCGCTGATGGAGGAAGCCCTCCAGTTTGACAATGCCAAGGGAGTATGGGATTATCTTGATAGTCTATGTCAAGAAACTGATCAAATGAAACGCAACAAATTGCAGGTTGCAGTGGACAAGTACGAGTCCTTCCAGATGTTGCCTGGAGAAACCATCAAGGAGATGGAGGCGAGATTCAACGCCATCGTCAGCGAGCTAAAGTCACTGGACAGGAAGTGCTCAAATGAAGATCTTAATGCCAAGATCCTGTCCAAGATGCCCAAGGAGGACTGGTTCGTGAAGACCACAGCTCTGAAGGAGAAGGACCTGTCCAAGATGACTCCCAAGGAGTTATTTGCTCAATTGCAGGCACACGAGTGGGATATCCAGATGGTAAACAAGAATGAGGCCATCCGGAACATGGGATCCCCCAGCATCAAAGCTCAAGACGAAGCTTACTTCGTCAAGAAGGACTTCAAATGGAAGCCCAAGAAGCCCTTCCATGCTGACAGACCTGCTGCCCAGCACAACCAGAAGAAAGAGATCCCAGCCACATCGGGATCTAACTCAAAAGACAGCGAGAGCTCTATCGCTGACCTCGAGCAACAGATGAAGAGACTGGCCGTTCTCCTGGAGAAAGCCAAGTCGAAACAGGGAGTATCTCTAAGCTCAACTGACGGAAAATTCGTCAAGAGAGCTCCCCGTGCTTGCTATCAGTGCCAATCCCCTGATCATCTTAAATTTGAATGTCCACAGGTGGATAAAGATGAGCGGGAAAGGCTGAAGAAGCTCTTTGAAGAGCGAGCATCCAAAGCCGTTGCCAAGGCTATGCTGACCAGGACAGAAGTTCCTGACATTCCTGACCATGACGACGGAGAGTATGAGTCAGATGAAGAGTCAGAAGAGGAAGCTCTACTGGCACTTATGGCAGCCTTCGGTGAGGAGTCAGCTGAAGGAAGTGCTGACAGTGAAGAGGCACTTGCAGCTGATGATCAGGTACAATCATCAGCTCCCCCAATGCATATCATGCCTTCTCACATTCTAGACGATTCTGAGTCGCGTTGCTCCGACTCAGAAGCTGTCACAATAGACATTCTTCAACAAGAATTTTTAAAATTTTATGAAATAAAGAATGTCTTGGCTGGAGAAAATGCTTCGCTGAAAGATCAAATTTCTGTTTTGACCAAGGAGATTGAAAAATCGAGGTCAATCAGTGAAGAGCTAGCTACTTTGAAAAAGACTCACTTTGAGTTGCTCCAAGATTTTCAAATTACAAAAACTGAGCGAGATAATTTTCACAATCTCGTTCTGGAGCAAGAAAATAGAATAAATTTTCTAAATAAAGACTCAAAAGACTTGGAAGCAGCTCTAAGTCATTGGAGAAAGCCTTCTGATAAGTCCGGGTTGGGATTTACAAAGGATTTGAGCATAAACCAGCCCGAACAAATCACTACTGGTAAGGGTAAGGGCAAACTGGTAAGTGCATCAGCACCAGCTGGTAATACCAGTCAGTCCCGAATGGCTAATCAGCATAGGAACCATAAGTCCAGATACATAGGTGAGTCATCACGACAAAATCCTCAACTGGCAAGATCCTCTGCTGACAGGACGCCAGCAAACCCAAGGACGCAGACTAAGCCGAAATATTCTAAGGCAAGGAAGTCAGCGTCAGCTGCCAGTGGGATCCGACAGCCAGCACCAGCTGTCAAGGGATTCCACGCACAACCTCTTAAGTATGCCAGTCACCAGCATACTTACAAGGGGTCCCAATCTCAGAGAAATTCTGAGAGAAGGACAATACCTGATAGGAGGAACACCTATCAGAGGCACGAGCCCAATCAAAAGTTTTCACAAAGGGCTATGAATGCTAACCGTGGTGGTCCACGTCCTCAGGGACCACCAAGGCAACACAATGTACCGGAAAAGCATTTCCGAAGCTCCCAGCGGAAGCGTACTTCCAAAGGAGAAACACACACAACCTCACCTTCCCAAACCAAACGCATTCATTATTTCAAAAGGAAGGGAAAGGCTGTTAATGATGTCAGCAAGGATAAAACCAAGCTGAAAATCACCCAAGTCTGGATTCCGAAAGGAATTATCCAGCGATCTAACCCTGCAGGACCCGCGGAAGATCGGGGACCTAAATGAATCTCATTTCTTTCTTGCAGGTACAGGAACATGCAACACAGCTTCATAGATCGAGCGAGTGGATCATAGACAGTGGTTGCTCCGCTCACATGACTGGTGAAGAATTTCTATTTTCAGATCTTACCAAGGTCAAAGGACCTCCAGTCATATTCGGTGATAACTCAAAGGGCAGAGTTATCAGCAAGGGCTGCATCGAGAAGGACAATGTCAGAATCATAAATGTATCCCTTGTCACCAACCTCAAGCACAACCTCCTGAGCATCAGTCAGCTGTGCGACTACGGGTACACAGTTACCTTTGAGAAATCAGAGTGCCAGATCAAAGACAAGGAATCTGGCGAGACCAAGCTGAGAGGTGTTCGCAAAGGAGGACTTTATGTCGTCGACTGGCATAGCGGGAAGACTGACTCATGCTTCGTGGCCACCAGTTCCATGGAAACAAACTGGTTGTGGCACAAAAGGTTAAGTCATCTGAATTTCAAAACTATTAACTATCTGACTAAGCATGATCTTGTAGATGGTCTTCCCAAGGGCGGGTTCAAGAAGGAAGGAATTTGCAAGGCCTGCCAGCAAGGCAAACAAACTAAGAAGTCCTTCAAGAACCAGTCGCCAGTCTGCCCCAGTACCAGTCAGGTACTCGAACTGCTACATATGGATCTTTTTGAACCAGTAGCACCTCAAACCATTGGAGGACGACGATATTCGCTGGTGGTAGTCGATGACTACTCGCGCTACACATGGGTAAAGCTTCTCAGAACCAAGGATGAGGTGAAGATCATTCTTCCAGAGTTGATCATCCAAGCTCAGAAACAGAGAGAAGCTGTGGTGAAGCGGATTCGTTCGGACAATGGTACTGAATTCTGCAACAGTCTGCTGATGGATTTTTGCGCGGAAGCTGGTATCAAACATGAAAGATCTACACCTAGGCAACCGCAGCAAAATGGACTGGCAGAACGTAGGAACAGGACGCTGAAAGAAGCGGTCCGGTCCATGCTGGCAGAGTTCGGCTTAGGACAGAGTTTCTGGGGAGAAGCGTTGGTGACGGCTTGCTATACTCAGAATAGAAGCGGAATCAACGACAGACTCCAGAAAACTCCCTACGAAGTTTATTTTGGTCGTAAGCCTTCTATAGCTCATCTCCGTGCTTTCGGTTCACCATGTTATATCCATAATAATGGCAAGTCAAAGTTAAATGCTTTTTCGCCTAAGGCTGATGAGGGTGTCTTTGTTGGATACGGACATCCCTCTCACAAGGGCTATAGAGTATTTAACAAGACCACCAAACTTGTGGAAATAACATGCAATGTTGTTTTTGATGAAGCTACTTTAGTGCGCAGGACCTTACGACAACTGGCTGAAGATGTTCCTGAGGTCAATGATGTCGTGGATCAGTTGGGCAGGAATTCTTCCAATGCTAAACCAACTGACTCGACTAGACCTATGACTGGATCATCTTCACAACCAGTTCCCTCGGTTGCCCATCAGCAAACCGAGAGGGTCTGTGATGCAAATGACCTTGCTGAGACCTTACACTCAATCTCCCTGAGTGGATCTAGCAACAATCAAGGGGGAATTCCGACTGGAATCCTTGAGCCAGAAGACAACGATGAACCAGCTGGAATGGAGGTACCAGCTGATACTGACAACGTTGGTGAAGGTTCAGGAAGCCAGTCAGGCAGTGAAGCTGATGAAGAAGTTCCGACTGGTGAAGGTCAACCACCAGTTGCAAATCCAGTTCCGACTGGTGAAGGTCAACTGCCAGTTGCAGTTCCAGCTCCGACTGATGAAAATGTGGAAGCACCAGTCATCAGGACAGAAGAACCTATTTCACAGCCGGCACCAGCAGTCGCTGGTCCTCCCAAATGGCTGAGGGATCACCCATCCGATGCTATTCTCGGTGATCCAGAAGGTTCTGTCCAGACTCGACACGGCAGTGCGCTCCTAAGTTGCTTCATTTCTCAAATGGAACCTACTTCCATAGGAGTTGCGCTAGAATCTGCTGATTGGATTAATGCCATGCAAGAAGAGCTTGCTGAATTCACTCGCAACAATGTTTGGGACTTGGTGGAGAGACCATCACATCAGTCAGTGATTGGCACCAAGTGGGTCTTCAAGAACAAGCGAGATGAGAATGGCACCGTGGTCAGAAACAAAGCTCGTTTAGTCGCCAAAGGTTACAGGCAGTGTGAAGGCATCGACTTTGATGAGACCTTCGCACCAGTTGCCAGAATGGAGGCGATACGGCTGTTCCTTGCGTATGCAGCGTATCACGGATTCACAGTATTCCAGATGGACGTGAAGAGCGCCTTCTTGAATGGCGAGCTAAAGGAGGAGGTTTATGTCGAGCAACCTCCAGGCTTTGAAATAGGCACCAAAGTGTACAAGCTGAGAAAGGCCCTGTATGGATTGAAACAGGCGCCCAGGGCTTGGTACGAAACGCTGTCACAATTCCTTATTAGCAATGGATTTCGGAAAGGGAAGATTGATAGGACTCTCTTCCTTCTCAAGGATGGAGGTGACATGCTAATGGTGCAGATCTATGTTGATGACATCATATTCGGATCAAGGAATATATCTCTCTGTGAGAAGTTTTCTCAACTGATGCAGACGTCATTTCAAATGAGTATGATGGGCAAATTAACATACTTCCTAGGACTCCAGGTCCAGCAGTCAACTGATGGGATTTTCATCAGTCAACGGAAGTATACCAAGGACTTAATCCAGAAATATTGCCCAGAGAAAACTAAGTCCCTAAGGATACCAATGAGCACCAGCTGTCAGATATTTCTCGATGAACAAGGGGAATCAGTTGATCCTACCATTTACAGAGGAATTATTGGATCACTTCTCTATCTCACTGCCAGCAGACCCGACATTTCATACTCAGTCGGAGTGTGTGCCAGATTTCAAGCCAATCCGAAAAGGTCACACATGGAAGCTGCAAAGAGGATAGTGAAATATCTGAAGGGGACTGAATCTCTTGGAATATGGTATCCCAGGAATGATGAGCTTACACTCATTGGATATTCAGATTCAGATTTTGCTGGATGCCGTATAGATCGAAAGAGTACCAGTGGTACGTGTCAGTTTCTAGGACACAAGCTAATCAGTTGGTTTAGCAAGAAGCAGCACTCAGTTGCTACATCTACCACTGA
>JAPKLW010001401.1:51425-61861 GCA_026898455.1 Plectranthus barbatus | reverse complement strand
AATATATACTAAGTTTAATTGTCCCAACATGGAAATAACTTAAAAGCATTAAATTCCTTCAGAACGACCCGAATTTCGATCGACACAAATCCTGTCGATCGAAATGGGCTCTTCGAAATCGGACGCTCGAAGCTCTGTCGACTGGTTGCCTCAGACATCCCTGTCGATCGACACAATTTCTGTCGATCGACAGGAATTCTTCTTCTGTCGATCAGCTTGATTTTCAACGCGCTCTCCTTTTGCAACATACCTCTATTTCGATCGACACACTTTCTGTCGATCGAAACAGAGGCTTCGGCCAAAAGCTCCAAATTCCAGACTTAGCCAGTTTTCACTCCAAAAACCTGCATTTTCAAGCATAACACACAACTCAGGCATAAAAACACTATGATGCTCATAATTTAAGGTAAACACACCACAATCTAATAAAAACACCCTAAAAATCCATAGATAAGTGAACGAAATAGCGCACTTATCACCGCCTAGTGCAGCAACCAATAGAAACATCCGATTGGACATCTTCCAATTTGTCTCTAACGAGCATTTATTTCAAACCTTCAACCTCACGGCTATAAATACCAGAGATTTCAACAAGAAGGTTACTGAAACTAATTGAAGCAATTCCTATAGAAATCGCGTATGCAAAAGCTAACACCATCTGAGCTTACTTTTGAGGCTTCTTTAAGCTTTTTTGTGTGTCACCTGAGTGAACACGAGACTCAGAACCTTAGAGTTCTTGAGTTATTTCTTGGTAGTCTTTCTCTCCAAGAAAGACTACAATAGTCAAGTACGTCTTGTACTCTAACTCTTACGGACAAACTGCCGCCGAGGAGAACATTCAAGGGGGAACTATAAACCCCCCATTCCAGCTACGAGGAGGTTGAGTGGTGTGCCCACACTCTAAGCAGCTGTGAAGCGAAGAACCAGGCGAGTGCGCTTGTGAATCGATGGATGAGGCATTCACCGACAAGCTATAGATCATAGGATCATCTGTAAAGTTCTAAGCTTAGTGGATTACCAGACCGAGTGTCCGAAGAGTGGACGTAGGACGGTTTAGTCCGAACCACCATAAATATGTGTCATTTACTGTTTTCTTCATTTTGTCAGCTTACTTATATTTTAAAATTAAACACTCAAGTGTTGTAGTATATATTGAATACTGACACTCAACATATTTGACGTTAAGTACTTGAACAAGATTTGACAAACCAAGCTGACACGTAACCATCAGCTTAGATAAGTGCAAGCTTACCGAATAAATGAACTTAATTTCCGTTGTGCATATACTCTTTTCACTAATAAACTAGGAGCAACAATCCGTTTTTTGCATTATAATGATGATATGTGTTCAGAATCGACTGGTATATCTTATTGTTTTAGAATATATAGTGATTTTAGGATTGTTCTTCGTAAAAAATATGAAGAGAACTTTGGAAAAATCTAGCATGTCGAGATCTCATGAAAAAAAATAAGATCTCGAGTTGAATTTGAGATCTTGATTTTCCCAGCTTCGATCCAAAAATCTGGTGAAGATTCCCTCCGGATTCTATGCCTATCGAGAAGCAGAGTTTCCTCCTGTCCCAGATCAAGTCACCTATCACAGCTACCAATTACTGGTCTGCTGTTTTGCAACTTAGGATCTTGTGGTGTGTTGTGATATGAGAGTATGAGGGTTATTTATAGGAGAAAGCTGATCTCAGATGAGTTTGACCTTTCATTGGCCAGACTAGGGAACAGAATGAAATAGCAAATAAGACCTATCAATTAATTATTCTCATATTTAACCCAGAATATAATTAATTAATTAATATTAATTCATGCCACAAGAGAATCAATATTGTCCTACTTATTTGCTACCACGTTATGAGGAATGGGTTGCATTGGATCGGAAAACTATCATATTTAAGGTTAACGAACATTCATTAATTAATTTTAGCTCTGAGAAGCTTCCAAAATTAATTAACATATTTTATTCCTGAATCAATCCACTCAACCAATTTCACTTATACTTGAACTTAATCAGCCTACAGACTTAGCATAACAAGCCTTTTGAGTTTTTCAGGGAATGTCACCATCTTATACTGGATATGGTTACATAGCTCCAGTAACAGACAGTCATACCGCCCAAGATACAGATTTACAAGTTCGACTATAACTTTCCACCATAGTATCTCAAAGTGACACACAAATCTGTGCATACTTCCATACCTTCATTTAGGCATAAAATTATATCGAGAATCAAGATCAAGATTCTTTAAATGTTAGATAAAAGAAACGATGTTTCTTAGGTCCTATCAATGTGTGACGCACGCACTAGACATACCAAGCAACTAAGATAAGCTGATTATTACCGTGTATGTTGCAGCTTATACCGACAGTCTGTACTGGAACTATCTCGGTTGTGATACCGTTTATATCTCGCTAGGTTAACCAATCCATAAGATCTTCTATGATCTACTACACACCGTGTGATCTCCCTATCAACGAGATAAGAGGATACTTGCGTTTGCGACACATGTTTGTTAATTCAGATAGGAGATGAGCATACAACATTAATCATTCCTCGTATATTAACCAATATCCCTAGTACATAATATACTAATCATAATGCTTTCCATATACAATTCCATCAATCTCGATATAACAAATCGATATCTCGACATGCATAAGTTGAGATCTCGACATCGGTCAAGGGTTCACTATTTACCCAATTTCAATAAAAAACGACGATGAACAACATAAAATCAACAATAAACACAAAAATCGACGGAATTAAAGCATATAATCAATCTATATCAACTATAATAAACTTAAAAACATATTTCAGCATATTTAATCAACTAAAATCACATAAAAGTGGAAGTGTAAAAACTTTTTTTAAAAAGTCAAAAATCGATAAAATGAGGGGAAAATGGCACTTGGTTTGCTTCGGGTTGTTCTTCAGTCATCGTGGAAATTGAAAGTAGATTTTTTTTTTTTTGCAATTTGGTATGCTAAATTCGATGGTTTTGAGCTTGCAATCGATGATAATGGTTGGACGGTGGTGGTGCGGTGAATCGGGAGAGAGAGAGAGGCGTACATGTATAATAAATTCAAAAACAATTAATGTCAAAATATTTTAAAAATCAAATATTCTTTCCAATCATTAGAATGTGACTATAAAACTTATACTTTTAAATATGTGGCTAGATAACATGTTTACTTATCAAAAGTAACTAGATAAATTTTGCTCTCATTAAAGTTTGAGAAGATCAATGTGTGTATTTTTGTGTGGAGTATTGAGATATGTTGGAAGCTTCTTCTCAAACTTCATATTTTATGGAGTAGTTAACAAATTGAATTTGGTGGTTGTAAAGAAGTGAGATTCTTGGCTTATGATGGTCAAGTTTGTTTTAGCCCCTTTCTTCTATCAATTCAACTCTAAGGAATCACTTTATCCTACAACATATTTTTATTTTATTTTATTTTCTTTTCTTTTTTCCAAAACACCATTTCACACATCTTTTACGAGAACAAAAATCCACTCTCCTTGATTAAAAAGTGGTCTTGTTTAACATTTTGTTTTAAAGAATCTTTCAAGTTATAAAGATTTCCAAATGCTTGTCTTTCAATGATTCTTCTTGACCTTTTCTTTTTATAAGCTCAAATTCTTCTTCTCAATTTCTTTGGCAGCGTTATTAAATCGATGATTGCATGGTTGATTACGATGAGATTAACACTTGACTTATTTTCAAAATGCTTCTTTTAATTAGCTTCAGTTTCAAGATTTTGAGATAAAATAATGTTAATATTTGAGAATCACCACAATTTAAGTTAAGATTTATATAGTTGAAAATGCATAAGCCCTTAATAAATAAGGAATTGCATCGTGTCAAATTTGTCAAAACATAGAGCTTTTTCGCCTAAATATATATGCAATGAACAGAATATTAGATTTACAAAATCAATAGTTGACTAAAACTTTCGGCAGCTGATGCTTAGCTTCAGCCTTCAACAGTGAGATAACAATTGAATGTCAATTTTCTTTTTTAAAAAAAAAGAAAAAAGAAAGAAAGAAAAAAAGAGACACTACAAGAAAATTAATGAACTATAATGATTAAAAAGTTTTTTTAAAGGGTATTCGGAAGTGTTGTTGTAGGGGTATTGTTAAAAGTAAGCTCTGAAAGACAACGGTTTTTGAACTGTTGTCTTTTAGAAAAAAAAGTTGTCTTTTCTTAGCATAGACAACGGTTTTAAACCGTTGTCTTTTGTAGAAAAGACAACAGTTATAAAACCTATTAGATTAAGATAGATATTTTCATATTGTGTGTAGCTCATAGACTAAGATAGATATTAAGTACTGGCATATACATAAATTTTTCATAGGAGATTTTATTAGATTTTTAGGTACAAAAAGAGATTGCATAATTAATTAAGGTGACCCCCTTTCTTCATCATCAACCTATCTTATGCTTCTTCACACTCTATCATAAATGGACTATCTCATAAAAATATCGAATCATCTTATTATTATGGCTATAAAAGATTTTTCCCGGAGTTGGTTGAGTACTATAGTTTTGAGACTGATCTATATTGATATAAACTTGTAAATTTCCATTGATTGATAATTTATACCAAAAACTTGCGGGATGACGCATGAACTATGGAAAAACCCTAACTTTTCAATGCATAAAAATAAAAAAGTCTATTTATAGCCACAGGCCCACAAGTTGGCTACTTACTTAAGAAAATAAGATTCCACAAATGATCAATAAAAAAAACACTAAATAAATAACAAAAGTAAATAATTCACTAACCAACAAAACACTTCCCTCAACTATTAATTGTTGTTAGTCCAAAGATGCGAAGAGGTGCCTCGTAAGAATTTGATATTCACCTGTCGTGTTTTTTTTTTTTTTAAAAATAAATAAATAAAGCTACATTATAATTAAAATATTATATTCCAAATTCCATGTGATCAAATATATGTGTGAAATACTTGTATATCTTGTGGTAGTGGTGAAGTAGTTGGGTTTTTTGCATCAACAAATTAATATTTACGTCTATATCAATACATCATATTATATACGTACGTGATTCAAACGGAGGAATTTTTAGTTCTAAAATGAAGAGAGAGGATTTTAATTTGGAGAAATAAGATTCTCAAACCTCATACACTAAATTAAATTAATCAACAAAAAAAATGTTCAAATTATCGTCAACAATGAATGGACATGACTAATATTTTCATAAAAAAGAGGGACACAAGAAATTGCCTGAAATTATAAAAAAAGGAGCAAATTTTGGTAATCCCTCCAAAAACTGGAGAGTTTGGGATCATGTTTTTCAATAATAGAAGTTGATAAGATTATAACATAACACAAAAAATTAGACAATATAACATTTATTTGATAAAGGTTATTCATCACTCATTTTCTTGATAGATCTTTACTTTAAAATAATATTCAATCAGATATTAATTAAATTGTTGATTAATTTCGACCATATACCAAATCTTGAATTGCGAAAGCAATGGTGTCTCCATATTGCGACTCTTCGTAAACAGATCAGGCCATTTCTGACTTGCCTAAATTCAGTTCGATCCAAAACCAGAAATATTGGATTTCTTGTAGTAGTTGATCCATGATGAACATCCATCTTGTCCTTTGGCACTGATAAATAGACAAACACAAAATCTTGATAGAATCGTCATGGTGTATGTAGTCGGATCTTCGACTATTATCTCATGTAGCGGCGGATTCAATAATTTTTCTTTGGGATTTAATTAAATTCTACATAATAAAAAATACAAAATTGAGTAAAATTAAAAAAAAAAATAGCTCTTCTATATTTTCAACACATTCGTACCCTTATCTTATTTATCTTATGTTGAGATTTGATTTTAATTAATAAGGGAGGCTCTCAGAATATATAGTTAGTGAAAATAGCAAGTAGCGATATAATAAATAAAATGAAATGCAGATAGGATGAGTAAAAAGTAATAACAAAAACAACAAATAACAATGGATAAATAAATAGAACGCAAATAATAAGATTAGCGAAGTAAGACAATGGAACTAAAATGTTTCAAATCATATCCAAGGGGGGTCGAGTGGTCAATTGAGCATCGTTTTTGCTCGAGTAGATACAAGGAATTGAATGCGTTAAAATGAGGGTGAGGTATCCTTTTATAGAGAAAAAGGAGAAAGCGCATACAATATATAATCTTACCGAAATTCTCGAGGCTTCTATGTTTTGTGCAATGGCTCTCCACTCGGACGCTCGACCTTGATAATCTTGGGATTGGTTAGGGCTGACGTGGTATAGGCCCATTGTGCGCCTCTTTTATGGGCTCGATTTAGACGGGCCCACGCTCTTATTGGATTACTTGAATCTGATGGGCTTGCTTGGCAGACTGAGCCATTTAGGCCTAGCCTCAACATCTTCGATACTTTTTTCTTATTCACAACTTACTAAAAATATTGAATTACTATACTATAAAACTAAAAGACTTTATGCAAATCCGTCAATGATTTCATGTAGTGACAAACTAACACTATACAAGATAGGGAAAAACAAGATCTAATCAAGGGCACATACATAGTTTAATTGAACATGAGACGAGATATTACAAGAAAATCTCCAAATGGTCTTACATGGAAAAAAACCACCATCAGACCAAGACTTGGAGATGTTACATTACAATGAGGAGCATCTGCACATGTCAAAAAACTCATTGCAGTGACCGACTCCATACTAAATATTTTGCAATAGCAAAACTAAACCAACTACAAGTTTTGAAGAAACGCTTCATATAGCAGCCCAATCTATCTCAACTGAAGGATACTTCTCCAGCAGCAAGTTATGACATTCACCAAAAGATGGCTCCAGGAAATCCAAGAAAGCCTCAGATGGAGCAGGAGACTCTGATGTTGACGATGAGGCCTCCATCTTCACACTAAGAAAGTGGTGGGGTGCATTTCCCGGCGAGAGAATATGAGTGCTTTGATTAGGGTCCCCTGAATCCCCCTGTTTCTGAGAAAGGGCCAGGCTTTCACAAATGGCCTGAAGCTTGGCATCCACAGAGGAGTTGAATTTGGTGAATTCTTGACACAGATGTTTCTGGAGGTGTGGGAAATTCAGCCTTGCGAAGTCTCCTCGCAGCTTATAAGCAGCCTTGTCGTAAGCCATGGCGGCTTCCTCGGCCGTGTCGAAGGTTCCGAGCCACAGCCTGGTTCTGTTTTTGGGGAGCCTGATTTCAGCAACCCATTTGCCCCAATGCCTCTGTCTCGCTCCTCTGTAGAGCTTGGCGGCTTTTGGGCGCTGCTTCATCAGGGAGGGCTTCGGGCCGATAAAGCCCGAGAACGAGTTGTGCTGATGATTGAGCTGAGACTGTGGAAGCTGCTGGTGCTGCTGTAATTGAGCTTGGATACCGATTTGGCTAAAATTTGGTGAAAACATTTGGATTTTTGATGTGACTGTGTTAAAAGCAGTGCGGGTGTTGGATTCAGAATCGAAGGGGTAATGGTTGGGAGAAGAGAGAGAGAAGCTATCACCGTTTTTCATAAAAGGTTCAAGTGCTTGCACAAGCTCTTCTCGACAGGAATCTGCATAGATAACACAATAATTTCCAGAATTATATGTACCGATAGCTGCTGCCATGAATTCTCGTAAAGAAAAATGGTTGCTCAGAAAAAGTAAAAAAAAAATTCTCAAAAACTTGTGCCAAAATTACTGAACGATCAAAAGAGAAAATCAAAACCTAGGAAAATACGATCAAAGTGGGGTATCCAAGAAGAGAAAACGAGGAGAATTTAATTCAACGCTCTGAATTTTGAGAGTTTCTCTCTTCTGCAGAATGTGGTGCCACCTGATATGCTTATAAAGACATGGCCGTTAATTTTCTCTCTCTCGATCACTTTGCTTCTCACTAGACATGTAATCCTATGTATGTTTGCATCCAATCAGATAATGACACATCGGATGAGCTCTGCAAAGACTGCCAGGCATGCCACGTGGCGCTCTATGGGTTGTAAATATGATTTGCCGTTATTTAGGGATGTCAATTGAGCTCGCACATCGTGTTTTGGGCTGCGAACTATTCGGTCCAGGTTGAATCGAACTAAAAATTCTTAAATCTAACCCTAATCCACCGGTTTTTAGGCTAACCCGTTGAGTTGGCAAGATTTACGAATTTATTTTTATACAAGATTTCTTAAAATATTTTAGCAACCACTAAAATAAAATAAAAAAGAAAATGATGAACAAAATAAATAAAAAACATCAAACAACAATAAATTCAGAAAAAATATAGTGATAAGTGGACAAAAGGTTGTCGAATCATAATTTGAAAAAAAATACATCAATCCTTATATACCAACTAATTTAATGTAATAGAAGTACATTCTTGAGCATATAAAATGATAAATTAGGGATTATAAAATCAAATATAACTTTTCACTTGGGTGAACATCATAGCGAGAGGCTAAAGGTACTGGAAAGAAAGAAATGAGGAAGTATGCTAATTATGAGAGTTTTAAGTTGACATCAGTGAAAGATGACAAAATAAGGGATTTTTCGATTTGGGTAATGGAAGATAGATGAGATTCTGGGTGATGGAAAATTAGGCCTAGGGAATTATGTGTATAATTAATAGGTGTAGTAGGAAAAAATAATACTAGAAATAGCAAATAATAAAATATTATATATATATATATATATATATTGTTGGGGCCCGATTGGATCCGGCCCACTAAGAGGCCCGATTTCAAACCCAACGAATTTCAACAAAATGCTGATGATGGACCCGGCCCAGGACGACCGCGTCATACCAACCCATACGAACTAAAGCTCGGATCGACCATAACCCTACCAAAAAGAAAGGAAGCTCGCTAAGACCAGGGACAGTTCGATTGATTCAAAAAGTAGTCTGAATACCATAAAGGAAGTTTGAAACACGAATATCGACCCTCCGTGGCAGTCTCAATCGACCTGGAAGAAGGGAGAGCTCATAACGGCTAAACATGCGATATTTAAGGAAGGCTCAAACTACCAGACGGGCGAACCACCCCGATTATCCCGGAGACACCTCCTAACCACTAAGCGCAGACATCGGAAACCCTAAGAGAGACTCGCTTCTATAAATATCCCCTTATAAGCGGCGGCCAGGGGGATACGAAAAACAGCTCACCAACGATCAGTCTTACAAAATCAAGGAACTTACTTCGATTTCTTTCAACGAACCTTTCAGTATTTTCATTTAGCGTATCGGCTCACTGTACCCTTTTAATTTCCACGCCATTCTATGTATGTCTTTGTTCTTGGTTCTCGGGGCTCCTATTTCTGAATAATTGTACCCGCAACATATATCATTAAATATTGTTGGACTTATGGGTCGACCCGCAACTCACGGGGCTTAGCCCATTCGGGCCGCCAACCGGTCGGGTTTAACATGTTCGGTTAAAAATAATTTCGGGTTGGACTTTTTTTACCCTAATCCGCACTTTAACCCACTGATTTCGGGCTGACGCATCGGTTTCGAGCTTTATTGACAGCCCTAGCCGTTAATGCCTCTTCGTTTTGTGATTAGTTTGAATTTATTTATTCTTATTTTTATTTAACTCTTCAATTTATTTAGTATATAATATTGATTGTTTATTATTTCATGTTTAAAATAATTATTCTAGAGTTAATGTTCCAACCATTACTATATTCTAATTGAATCCTAAATTATGACTAGGCCTAAGATATAAAAGATTGATAATATATTATTAGATAAAATACGATGTTTTCGGTGGTTAAAGGTCTTTCTCGACTAATTTGATGGCACGCCTCCGTCAGTGAACTGACAAATACGGTGTTTGTTTTAATATAAATATATCCTAATTTTTAATAAAATTGGGAATCTTATTCTAAGAACTAGTATTACACTCATACGATGCGTGAAATTTTAATTATTTGTATTGAAATAATATTTTAGATCTACTAAGAAAATCTGTTTTATGTGGCACTGGTGTGACCTATTTATTTATAAACAATAATTTTATTTTAAAATATATTCTATTTTGATAATTAATGTATTTTTTATGTTTATATTTTTGTTTTTTAATAGTATTTTAATGCAGAAAGTATATATATATATATATATATATATATATATATATATATATATAATATTTAAATAATAACTTTTAGAAAATATAAATATTAATGAAGAAATAAAGAAAGATTAATAATCAAATTAGAATATATTAAAAATTAAATTTATTTTTTTTAAAAATAATATATTACTCCCTCCGTCCCGTCCTATTAGTTCCATTTGCCATTTCGGTCCGTCCCAACCTATTAGTCCCATTTCTATTTTTGGAAAAATTAAATTATTAAAATAATAATTTTATTTAATAAAATTTAATAACCTAATTATGAAATTACTACCCTCCAAACCCTAAACAAAATTG
>JAPKLW010001401.1:12450-34021 GCA_026898455.1 Plectranthus barbatus | reverse complement strand
AGACCTCGGAAACCCTAGGAATGTCCCGCCCCTATAAATACCTCCTTTCGAACAAGAGAGAGGACGAACATCCAGTCTTAAAAATCACTACTACAATTTCTTTGAACTAGCCTTATAGTATTTTCATTTAGCATACTGATCCATTGTACTTCTTTATTTTAATTGTCATTCTATGTATATCTCTGTTCTCGGTTATCGGGGCTCCAATTTCTAAATAATTGTACCCGCAACAATTTGGCGCCCACCGTAGGGCCTCGAGAACGAATTCTGACCTTTCTTTGCAGGAATGGCAGACGATCCAGGAAAAACACGCGCTATCGACGACCAGAAAAATGCTCCGACAGAAGGCCGCGCCAAGGAAGCCAACCCCGGAGCATTACGAGGAACTCCGACAGAGGCCGGACGAGGTCGGACTGTTATGACAAACAAAGGGACCCCTCGCCCACCAAACACGGGGGGAACAGCGACTGATCTAATGAGAGCATTTAACGCCACTCCTCTCGGAGAACTGACTTTTACACCGCCACCGCCGAACGTCTTGGGAGACCCCCACGTTGCGAGACTGGTAACACAAGTACAGGGCGCGAGAGAGATGATCGAGATGATGGGGGCCAAAATGGAGGATATGGCGAGGAAGTACGAACTCCTCGAAAGGGAGAACCGGCAACTACAGCTTCAGGCAAGCAACGTGCATCCCATTGTCGAGGAGCTTAGAAGCGCGAGGAGAGATATCCGGGACACTGCGAAAAATCTGGAGGACAACTTCAATCGAACCGAAAAGACAGACGATCGGAGAACACCAGGAGATCCACCCATGCGCACAGATCCGGTCGTTCAGCCGAACCAACCTGAGGTCGGAGCAATCCAGCAGACTGAACAAAGGTTCGAGCAAAGGCTCAGGTACTTCAAGTCATTGCTCGCCAAGGTACCCGGACTACCCCCGCCAGAAAAGACCATACCTCGCGAGAGCTATGCGGAATCCCCATTCGCTCCAGAGATTGCAGGGGCAGAGCTACCGCCCAGGTTCTCCCCGCCGAGCTTTATCCTCTACGATGGAACTTCAGATCCAGAAAACCACATTGCCGTTTATTGGCAGAAGATGTTGGCACTGGCAATTCCGGGTGCCCAGATGGAAGCCTGCATGTGCAAAAGTTTCGGCTCGAGCCTGACGGGGCCCGCTCTCCAATGGTTTATCAACCTGCCCCGAAGCTCAATCTCAACGTTTGCAGAGCTGCATCAGTTGTTCCTTCGACAGTATTCGAGTAGCAGGCACCTCGACAATGAAGGGATTCGTGAACTGAATCACGAAGTCCGTTTGCCAAGGGTCGTTAATTGGAATATCAAAATTAAATTGCTATGCCTATGAACAATCCTAGCATGCTCCTATATTATTATGCATAAGAAGGTTTATGCGAAATACCTGGATCGATGATCTCTAAAGAACGCGTGCGCGGAGATGCCCTTTGATCTTTCCCACGCACAAGGATTTAATTTCCTAACAGATTGAGGAAATAAATCTATGAAAATAATAAAGTTATTTTCGAAAATAAAGAGGAGAGGGAGAAGAAGAAAAATCCACCTGATTTGATCTTCTGATCTGTATCCCAACTCGATCTGAAAATCCGGTGAAGATTCTCTATCAGATCTCTTGCCCGGTTGAGAAGCAGAATTTTCTCCTCGTTCTCAGATCTTAGTCGATCACCACAGCTCCCAAATTCTGGTTTGCTGTGTGCAACTTATGATCTTGTTGTGTGTTGAGATCTGAGGAACTGAGGTTTATTTATAGGAAATTACTGGACTCCTATTGGGCTTGAGTTTCATGGGCCAGACCAGGGACCAAAATACAAATAGCAAATAAGGCCTATCAATTAATTAATTCCCATATTCAACCCAGAATATAATTAATTAATTAATATTGATTCATTCCACCAGAGAATCAATACTGTCCTACCTATTTGCTACCACGTTTTGAGGTACGGGTTGCATGGGCTCGGTATATTCCCACATTTAAGGTTACAGACATTCGTTAATTAATTTAAGCTCTGACAAGCTATTTAATTAATTAACATCTTATATTCCTGAATCAATCCACTCAAACCTTTTCACTTATGCTTGAACTTAATCAGCCTGTAGGACTTAGCATACGAACCTTTTGAGTTGTTCAGGGAATGTCACCATCCTATACTGGATGTGGTTACCTAGTTCAGATACCAAACATTCATACACAAACTGCTATTACCCAAGATACAGATATACAAGCTCAACTAGAGCCTTTCACTACAACTCAAAGTAATACACAACCTGCATATACTTCTGTACCTTCATTTAGGCTTAGGATCTCGTCAAGCCTTAGAGATCTAGATTCTTTTAATGTCAGATAAAAGAATCGATCTCGACTTAGGTCCTTATCAATGTGTGCCCCACACCAGCATACCAAGCCATCCAAGATAAGATGCTTATTACTGCGTATGCTGCAGCCTACACCGACAGTTTATCCTGGAACTGTCTCAGCTGTGATAACTATTTATATCTCGCTAGGTTAAATGATCCATACGATCTTCCGTGATCTTCTACACACCGTATGATCTCCCTATCGACGAGATAAGAGGATAATTGCATTTGCGACACATGTTTGTTAATTCAGACAGGAGATGAACATACAACATTTATGATTCCCAGTATATTAACCAATCGACCTTGTACATAATATACCAATCATAATGCTTTCAGTATATAAATCCATCAATCTCCCACTTATACTCAAAGCATTATATAGGTGCTTTCCAGTGTATAACGCGTGTAAACTAATCTAGGTATTACATCAAACATTCTACGTGGATAGCTTTGCCCTCAGCCCAAGGTTACATACATGCATCTCGTAGACCTTCTGAGGCAGAGCCTTTGTGAATGGATCCGCTAGATTATTTCTTGTATCAATCTTCTCTACTAGCACATCACCCCTTGCTACGATTTCTCGTATAATATGGTACTTCCTTTCAATGTGTTTTGTTGCTCTGTGAGTTCGTGGTTCCTTAGAATTAGCCACAACTCCCGAATTATCACAGTATATCGTGATTGACTTGGGCAGCTTAGGAATCACGTCCAACTCCAGAAGGAAGTTTTGAAACCATACCGCTTCTTTCAAAGCTTCAGAAGCTGCTACATATTCTGCTTCCATGGTGGAGTCCGCAATGCACTTCTGCTTTGCACTCCTCCATGATACGGCCCCACCTCCCAATGTAAACACATAGCCAGAGGTGGACTTCTTTTCATCTCGGTCTGCCTGGAAATCCGAATCAGTATAACCCACAGGGCACAACTCCTCACACTGATAGACGAGACAGTAGTCTCTGGTCCTTTTCAGGTATTTGAGTATGTGCTTTACCGCGGTCCAATGCACCTGTCCAGGGTTAGACTGGTATCTCGCTATCATGCCTACAGCAAAGCAGATATCTGGCCTCGTACATAGCATTGCATACATGAGGCTCCCCACGGACGATGCATACGGCACGTTCCTCATTTCATCTTTCTCCCTTTGTGTCACCGGAAACTGATCCTTGGAAAGATATATGCCATGTCTGAAGGGCAACAGACCTTTCTTGGCAGTTTGCATGCTGAAACGGGCAATCACAGTATCCACATATGATCCTTGAGACAAGGTCAGCATCCTTTTATTGCGCTCCCGCAATACTTTTACCCCTGGGATGTATCCTGCCTCCCCAAGGTCCTTCATATGAAACTGCTCGGATAACCACCCCTTTATGCCCGACAATACTTCCACATTATCGCCAAATAGGAGAATATCATCTACATAAAGTGCAAGGAACACCACGCTTCCGCTGACACATAGACGGTACACGCAACTCTCGTTTGAGCATTGTGAAAATCCATAGGATTTAATCACTTCATCAAAACGCAGATTCCATGACCGTGAAGCTTGTTTAAGTCCATACAGCGACTTCCTTAGCTTCCAGACCAAATGTTCTTCGCCTTTCTGCACATAACCTTCTGGCTGTTGCATATAGATGTCCCTACCTTCTTCAAGGTACCCGTTTAGAAACGCGGTTTTGACATCCATCTGCCAGATTTCTAGGTCCTTATGTGCTTCTATGGCTAGGAGTATACGAATGGACTTAAGCATGGCTACCGGTGAGAAGGTCTTGTCATAGTCTACACCTTCTTTCTGACTATAACCCTTCGCCACCAGCCTTGCTTTGAAAGCTGTAATTTCACCATTCGCTCATTTCTTTCTTTTGTATACCCATTTGCACCCTATGGCTCGACAGCCATCTGGCAAATCAGTTTTCTGGTATACATCCATAGCCCTAATGGATTCTATTTCAGAATCCATGGCGATCAGCCATTTGTCTGCATCTTTATCAGATACCGCCTCGTCATATGTCCAGGGATCGGTATCATCCAGTCCATTTTCCGGGATCAAGTCAGAAGACTCTCCCACGAACATGTACCTTTCGGGTTGGTGGACAACCCTCCCACTGCGACGAGGCATCTGAACCGTGTCAGTAGTTGGCACAGTACGCGTTGGCCCCACACCTTGCATTAGTGGCAGTGTTGGTATAGCCTCACCTGTTGTAGGTGGATTTACCGTTACACTGGGCTTCCCTGATGGAATTGCTTCTTTGTCCTCAAGCTCGTGGAGGACAATTTCACTCTTGGATCTGTAGTTTCTTACATATTCGTCCTCCAAGAACCTCGCGTTGGTACTGACAACGACTTTCTGATTCTCAGGACAATAGAAGTAACCACCTTTCGTTTGCCTGGGATACCCTACAAACAACATCAGCTTACACCTACTTTCTAACTTATCAGGTTCCTTTGTCAGCACATATGCTGGACAACCCCAAACCCTCACTCTGTTCAAACTTGGCTTTCGCCCATACCCGAGTTCCAGAGGTGTTTTAGGAACTGTTAGAAGGTACCAGGTTAAGCAAATAGGCCGCTGTCTCCAAGGCATATCCCCAAAACGAAATCGGTAAGCTTGCATAACTCATCATCGACCTGACCATTTCCAAGAGAGTTCTATTTCTTCTTTCCGCTACACCATTTTGTTGAGGGGTTCCTGGTGCAGTCCATTGGGACGTAATCCCATTATCTGACAAGTACTGCAAGAACTCGTTACTGAGGTATTCTCCACCACGATCTGATCGTAGTGTCTTGATAGTCTTACCTAGCTTCTTTTCTACCTCAGTCCTAAACTCTTTGAATTTCTCAAAGCATTCAGACTTATGGCGAAGCAAATAGACATATCCGAATCTTGAGTAATCGTCAATGAATGTGGCGAAATACTCATAACCTCCACGAGCTTGCGTAGACATTGGTCCACATAAGTCAGAGTGGATCAATTCCAAGACATTCTCTGCTCGAGACTGACTTGCCTTGAAAGGCCTGGTCTTCATCTTTCCTTCTATACAGGACTCACAGATTTGATGCGGTACCACTTGGAAGGAATCCAAGAGCCCATCGCATGCTAATCTTTTGATCCTCTTTAGATTGATGTGACCTAGTCTCAAGTACCAGAGATATGTTTGATCCTCATCGGAAGAAAACTTTCTCTTTAAATGATTATTATTATTAGATGAGTTTGCAACATTCACGGAAGATTTATGCATACAATCAATGATATAGAGAGAGTCAATCAGTTTGCCATGATAGATAACACCGTTATTACCAATGATAGAAACTCCACTATCAAAAATAACTGAATATCCATCACAAAATAACTTGGAAACTGAAATTAAGTTCCGCCGAAAAACCGGCACAAATAAAACATCTCTCAAAATCAAAACATTGTTTTCAAAGCATAAAGTAAAATCTCCAATGGCTACTGCTGAGACTCGCTCTCCGCTGCCCATTGAGATGGTAATCTCGTCATGCCTCAGCTGCCTTGTCGGCCTGAACCCCTGCAAAGTATAACAAACATGATCAGTAGCTCCAGTATCCACTACCCAAGAATGGGTAGAAACCGATGCTAAATATGTTTCCGTTATAAATGCACATGACGCACCTTGTCCAGTCTTCCTGACTTGACAATCTTTCTTCCAGTGACCAGCCTTGCCACACCTGAAACACTTGTCCCTTTTAGCTGGCACGCCCGGTGTCCTTTTTAACTTTCTACCAGATGTTGTCCATTTGGCTTTCTTCTTAAACGTTTCTTTGCGCCTCTTGCCAACCAGCGCAACAGGACGATTGCTAGAAGTAGCCAAAACAACTTTTTCTGGCTGCATGACTGAATCCGCTGCCATCAAGTCATTGAGTAGCTCGTTGAGAGTGTACTCTTTCTTGTTCATGACAGCATTCAGTCTAAAGTTCTCATAGGACTTTGGCAGAGAGTTGAGGATGATATCAACCTGCGCTTCCGCATCGATACCACCTCCGTGCAGCGTGAGCTCATCCATGAGGTGAGTCATACCAACCACGTGCTCTCTGACCGAGGTACCTTCTGCCATTTTCTTTCCCACGATTTCCCTCATGAGATTGAATCTGACCGCTCGGTCTGACTCACCATAGGTCGCTGTGAGACTGTCCATTATGTCACTAGCATTATCATATGAATGATGCTGCTGTGCAAGTACCTTGGACATAATAGTCATCATATAGCATTTCACTATATTGTTTGACTTGAGCCACTTGTTATAGTAGCTCCTTTCCTCATCAGTCGATGCATTGGTGAGTTCAGCCGGACGAGGCTTATCAAGGACAAACTTGTGTTCCTCTGCGACAAGGATGTAATCCAAGTTGCGTTTCCATTCTTGGAAATTGGGACCGGTTAATTGGTTTTGTGCTAAGATATTGATTACATTCGGTAAAGACATGTCTGAAAACAATAAATTAAAACCAGAAATTAAAACATAGTCGCAAACTATTGAAACAATTAAATATTGAAACCTTATGATAAAGCAATATTAATGTTTCCTCCAATTTGCCTAAGTATTACTATTGCAAGCCACACATGTGGACGTTTACAACAAAACACTTAACCAGACTGCATCTTTCAATTTCAGTCCTTTAATTCCAATCCATGCCCGGGTTCCTTAGACAAATGGAATTGATAATTGGAGACTAACTTAAGACCATATTATCCTACTGAGCAGGGACATCACAAATGAGTTATACTCTGGATAACATCTAAGCTAGCTTACCACCAAAGCCAACCCTCCCATATAAGGATCTATTAGAACACACCCGATCCCTATAATAAGGTTGTCTCATTTAATTCAATCCCTAGAGAACTTATGAAAATTCAATACGCAAGCTACACATGTAGACGTTTACGCATGAACTCCCACTTCTCATATGAAATAAATGTTTGTTTTAAGAAATCCTATCTATTAGAACTTATGAATAATAAATTAAGTAAGCTACACATGTAGACATTTACCTAATAAATTACCCACTTCCAATAAAGGATCGCTTTGTGGAGGTCTTACTAAATTATGAGCTTAGTAATTTTTTAGTTCATAAGGTTCAATTGCACAGATTATTTTATGTAGCCATAATTATAACATTGCTAAAATTCTATCATGCATGGCATGAACCCCGAATTTATAGTTATAATTAATTACATAAAATAAATCAAATGGCATGCTTTAAAGCTGTAAATAAAAGCAGTAAATGTGCCCTATTATCTACAACATGCTTGTATGCTGCGCAATTAAATTAAACACGTATATCATGCGAAGACAAATAATAAAGCAAATAAAAAATGTCCTCGTGGCCCCATGATACGAAATAAAATTTAATTCTAACTATTACAAGTTCGAATTAAAATACAGAACTTCGACAGGGCTCCCACTGCTTGGACTGAGATCTGAATTTATTTTCCAAATTTGGGCCTCCAAGATTTGATTCATCGGAAAATTGGACAACTGGGCTAGTTAACTGAATCGCGGGCCTAGGCACACATTGCAAGCCCAATAGCCCACGAGAACTTGGCCCGACGAGCCACCACCGGCGAACCACCGCCGCCGGCGACTCACCGCCGCCGTGAGGGCTCTCGGAATCGCGCAACACCAATGCACGTACGTGCATGGTTGTAGCCCGCGATCCACCTCCTCCGTCCATTGCCCGTTTCACATGTCGTCGCCCCGGCTTGCCCTGACCGTTGTCTGAACTGCCGTTCACCTTCTTCTCCACCGTTGGCTCACCTAGGCTCGTCGAAAAATGCGCACGAAGCGCGGAGGGGACGCGCGCTCCGGAACGCACCCGCAAACCCTAGGGTTTGCGTCGGATGCGCCCGTGCTGCCACCACCGTCTGCCTCGCCGGTCTCCGTCCTCCGAACCGTCGCCACACCACCTCGCTCCGCCTGCCGACGCCGACCGTGGGAGAGAAGACGGCCGCCGGCGCGCGCAGGGTTGCGCAGGCCTGCCGCGCGCTTGCGTGCGCGAACCCTAGGGTTCCGCCGTGTCGCGCGCGTGCCCGCGCCCCTAGCCGCACGCCGCCGCCCTGTCGCCTTCCGAGCCGTCTCCACATGCGTCGCCGGTCCCGGCCTGGAGCGCCGCACCGCGCCTGGCCGGCTATGGGCCGCGCGCGGCTGCTGCCCCGTCGCACGCGCGCCGCACGCTGAAACCCTAGGGTTTCCGCGCGGATGTGATAAACACTCATTTTGTGCATTTTACTGTTGTGAATCTGATCACTTTTGACTGCGAACTAAACCATTTCTGAGGAATTTATTTGTTACTTATGATCTTTAAAAGATTATTACGTTTGGGTTAGTTTGTGGTTGTTTATGCAGATTTCACGCACAATTGAGTCGTTTACAAGATTTGACCAAGTGTCATAGGGCCAATCGGTGCTAACTTGCATCGGGAAAGTGAAGAAGTGAGAAGAGACCGAAGAAAAGGCAGAAATCCTGTTCGAGGCATTTTCGGCGACCAAAATACATTTTCGGCGATCGCCGTTTTCGCAACCGGGTTGCCGAATTTGTATTTTCAGCCAATTGAATACGGCACAAATTCGGCGACCCAATCTCACTTTCGGCGATCGCCAATTTCGTCCCCGGGTCGCCGATTTTGTAATTTCATGGAATATCCTTCGGCGCAACTTCGGCGACCCACCTACAATATCGGCGATCGCCGATCGCATTTTATGGGCCGCCGAACGGGTAATTCTAACGAATTTTGGCCCAAAAATCATACTCCCTCTGTCCCATATTGTTAGACACAAAGCAAATGGCACATGAACCAAGACAAAGAATAATTAATTGTTTAATGAAGGATTAGCACTACAAATATTATTAAAATAAACACTAATTACACATTTAAAAAAGTCAAGAATTCAACAACATCGACGATGGCATTATAATCGTCGTTGAAGGCGTAGTGGTGGTGGGCGATGGCGAGGCTGGATGATTTGAGAGAGGCGGTGGTGGTGGGCGATTTGCGACGGTGGGCTGGGGGATTTGCGAGAGGCGGTGGTGGTGGGCGATGGGCGACGGTGGGCTGGCAGATCTGCGAGAGGCGGTGGTGGTGGGCGATTTGTGACGGTGGCTGGATGATTTGCGAGAGGCGGTGGTGGTGGGCGATTTGCGAGAGGCGGTAGTGCTGGGGGACGGACAGGGCCGGCGAGAGGCGATGGACATGGCCGGCGAGAGGCGGCGGTGGTGCTGGGTTTGCAGCGGTGAGAGGAGTGTGTCGTGGGTTTGTAAGGAGAGAGCAGCGGCGGATGAAAAAAGGAAATGAAATTTGATTGAGAGGAGTATGAATTTAGGGTTTGACAGGGGTAGGGTGGGTAATTAGTGTATATTTGGGGGTAGGGTAGTAAATTTATGTTTTGTTAATTAAGATTATATTTTGTTAATATTTTGCCAAAAAAGGAAATGTGTCTAATAAACGGGACGGACGAAAAAGGAATACGTGTCTAATTCAATGGGACGGAGGGAGTATCTTTTTGAGATTTGAAGATCCCCAAGTATAAATAGGACGTCCCTGAACCTAAAAAAGGGTCCTTCAGATTATTTTCAAGCAAGACAACACTGGAAACACGCAGGGGAATAGAGAAAACTTGAAGAGCTCGCCAGAAATTGAAGATTGAAGATCACGGGTTTTTGATTTTCATGATATCTGTTCCTATGACTCTTTATTTCTCTATTTTCTTAGAACTTAGCATGATTGGCTAAGCTCCTTTTTGGATTCTAGGGTTTGAGACTTGTTGACATTCATTCCATCGTTTATATGATTTGGTTTTCCTTTTTCATTGATGTTTTAATTACAGTTGGGATTTTCTTTAATTGCAAGATATTGGCCATTGATTGTAATTTGAATTGGTAATTTTTGAACCGAGAGGTCTAGATTATTGATTAAGATGCAGAGTAATTAAATTTAATAGGTCAATTGTCCGAGAGGAATTTGAATTGTTAAAGGGTTTTAAAATCTAAGGTTTTTATCAAGAGTAAAAGTCCTTTTGCGCATCCGAGAGGAGTCACTAGGTCATTTATTTCCATGTTATGGTTAAGAGTCCGAGAGGGTCGCCTGATAACATAATTTAGATTAACTCACGTTTTTGGAAATTAAATTGGAATCGAATTATATAAATGATTGTTTGAATGTTCTTCAAAGTTGATTACCCTGGAATCCTAGTTTCTCATATTTTCTTCACTCGATCTTTTTAATTATCGTTTAAATAATTACTGTTCAAACTATCTATTTTAAATAAATCAACCTCTTCTACCGAATCATCTAGATAGTAGTACAATATTTATGTTTTAGTGCTTGATTATATTTCGATCCTGCAATCCTTGAGATTCGATAATTTATTACTTGCCCACTGTAGTGATCTGTACACTTGCAGCTATAGCGTGTTGAAAAATACGCTATCAGGCTACGCCGCCGTCGTGGCCGCCGTGCGCCTGCACTGCCGTGCCCCTCGCCGCGCACGACCGCCGTGCACGGCCTGCTGCCGTGCCGGTGCCGTCGTGTGCCGTCGTGCGGTCCTTCGTTCTTCGTGTTCTTCGTTCTTCGTGTTCTTCGCGTTCTTCGTTTTCCATTTTACAGATTTAATTTTTAAATAAAAGATTACATTGAATAATCTAATTACAATCTAAAAAAATCTAAATCTAACCACGGATTTATCTCGTGGGTGAAAAACGAATCCATATAAAAGGGCGGATTAACCCGAGAACCACGAGGACGAAAAAACATACAATCAATCCAAAAACCATTCATTACATGCATTCAATAATAACAATCATGCATGATCATAGGCAATATTATTTTTTCGATAGAGCCAATTAATTAAACCTGTCTCTGATACCAATTGAAGGGATTCGTGAACTGAATCACGAAGTTCGTTTGCCAAGATTCGTTAATTGGAATATCAAAAATAAATTGCTATGCCTATGAACAATCCTAGCATGCTCCTATATTATTATGCATAAGAAGGTTTATGCGGAATACCTGGATCGATAATCTCTGAAGAACGCGTGCGCGGAGATGCCCTTTGATCTTTCCCACGCACAAGGATTTAATTTCCTAACAGATTGAGGAAATAAATCTATGAAAATAATAAAGTTATTTTCGAAAATAAAGAGGAGAGGGAGAAGAAGAAAAATCCTCCTGATTTGATCTTCTGATCTGTATCCCAACTCGATCTGAAAATCCGGTGAAGATTCTCTATCAGATCCCTTGCCCGATTGAGAAGCAGAATTTCCTCCTCGTTCTCAGATCTTAGTCGATCACCACAGCTCCCAAATTTTGGTTTGCTGTGTGCAACTTATGATCTTGTGGTGTGTTGAGATCTGAGGAACTGAGGCCTATTTATAGGAAATTACTGGACTCCTATTGGGCTTGAGTTTCATGGGCCAGACCAAGGACCAAAATGCAAATAGCAAATAAGTCCTATCAATTAATTAATTCACATATTCAACCCAGAATATAATTAATTAATTAATATTGATTCATTCCACTAGAGAATCAATAATGTCCTACCTATTTGCTACCACGTTTTGAGGTACGGGTTGCATGGGCTCGGTATATCCCCACATTTAAGGTTACAGACATTCGTTAATTAATTTAAGCTCTGACAAGCTATTTAATTAATTAACATCTTAAATTCCTGAATCAATCCACTCAAACCTTTTCACTTATGCCTGAACTTAATCAGCCTGCAGGACTTAGCATAACGAACCTTTTGAGCTGTTCAGGGAATGTCACCATCCTATACTGGATGTGGTTACTTAGTTTAGATACCAGACAGTCATAAACAAACTGCTATTACCCAAGATACAGATATACAAGCTCAACAAGAGCCTTTCACTGCAACTCAAAGTAATACACAACCTGCATATACTTCTGTACCTTCATTTAGGCTTAGGATCTCGTCAAGCCATAGAGATCTAGATTCTTTTAATGTCAGATAAAAGAATCGATCTCAACTTAGGTCCTTATCAATGTGTGCCCCACACCAGCATACCAAGCCATCCAAGATAAGATGCTTATTACTGCGTATGCTGCAGTCTACACCGACAGTTTATCCTGGAACTGTCTCAGCTGTGATAACTATTTATATCTCGCTAGATCAAACGATCCATACGATCTTCTGTGATCTTCTACACACCGTATGATCTCCCTATCGACGAGATAAGAGGATAATTGCATTTGCGACACATGTTTGTTAATTCAGACAGGAGATGAACATACAACATTTATGATTCCCAGTATATTAACCAATCGACCTTGTACATAATATACGAATCATAATGCTTTCAGTATATAAATCCATCAGACAAACACCCGGACGACCTCTATGCAGTGATCCAGAGACCGAGCGAGCCCTTGAGAGCATATCTGTCTCGCTTCAACAAAGAAATGGTAGCGGTGCCGAACTGTCCAAATATCACCGCCGTGCGAGCATTCACTAAGGGTCTCGACGTAGATTCGTGCTTATATCGCGAGCTATCCATCTATCCCTGCCAGACGATGGATGATGCCCTAAACAGAGCCTGGGCACTTATCAAATGGGAAGAGGACGAGCCCTACCGTCGAGCGCACCGCAGTAGCGAAAGACCCAACGTACGCGATGAGAATCGACGCGAGCAGAGGGACAGGCATCCGCCAAGGTCACATCCTTACCATAAGCCGCCACAAATTAACAACCTCAGTTCGTACGTCCCAGAGTACACGCGATCAATCGAGCCAGCGGACCTCGTTCGGAACGTGCTTCAGAGGATGCCAGAGAAAGTAAGGTGGCTGCAAAAGATAAAAGTCGATCCGGCTTCACGGGACGCTCAAAAGTTCTGTGAATTCCACAATGATCATGGTCATACCACCGCAGATTGTCGAGCCCTGCGCCTAGAAGTGGTTGAGCTATTGAAGAAAGGGCTCCTATCTGAATATTTGTCGGATCGTGGGAAAAGGACGTGGACTCGAGAGAAACGAGTCGATGAGTCAGGACCATCCAAGGCAGATAAACCCAGATCTCCGTAGCCAGTCCGCACTATCAATTGCATCACTGGAGGGTCAGAGATTAGCGGCATCACGAAATCTACCACCAAGAAAGCCAGACGATTAACCCGAGAGGAGGCTGCGGCCCCGCGTAGAAACCTAGATCACTGTCCGATTGAGTTTACCAGCGAGGAAGCACCAGGGCTGAGCCATCCTTACGATGACACGCTAGTAACCTCTTTGCTAATCTCGAATTGCTTAGTGAAAAGGATCTTGGTCGACAATGGGAGTTCGGCGAACATACGGTTCCTGCATGCGTTGAAGGAGATGAAGATCCCCGAAGGGAAGATAGTCCGATCACAGACCCCCTTAATTGGTTTCAACGGTGGCGTCCAGATGACAATCGGAACTGTAACATTACCTACGTACTGCGGAGGAGCACATCATGATGTATCCTTCATGGTCATTGACGCCCCCAGCGCCTACAACGCCCTATTGGGACGGCCCTGGCTACATCAGCTGAAGGCGGTGCCCTCGACGTTCCATCAAGTGGTCAAGTTCCCGACCCCTAGGGGAGTTTGCACGATCCGGGGCGAACAGAACGCAGCCAGAGAGTGCTACTATGCGAGCTTCAAGGCTATGTGCGTTCAACAACACTTCGCCTGAAACGAACCGCTACCCCTGGCGGGAGAATCTGAAGAGACCGAGGAAGTCAGACTTGACCCGGCCGATCCAGGGAAGAAGACAAACATCGGCGCCGGATTGGACCCCGAAGTCCGAGCACAGTTGATCGAGTTTCTCAGCTCGGAGAGAACCACTTTCGTATGGTCCCACAAAGATATGGTGGGAATCGACCCAAAGATAATGACGCACCAATTACAGGTCGATCCTAATCATAGACCCGTACAACAAAGAAGAAGGAAATTCCCAGCCGAGAAGAACGACGCAATTAATGAAGAGATACAGAAGTTACTGGACATTGGATCCGTAAGGGAAGTAAAATATCCGACGTGGCTCGCTAACGTTGTGGTAGTAAAGAAGAAGAATGGAAAGAATAGAGTCTGTGTGGATTACACGGACCTCAACAAAGCGTGCCCTAAAGATCCATACCCGCTACCACATATCGACTGCATCGTTGATGCAACCGAAGGGCACGAACTGCTAAGTTTCATGGATGCATTTTTGGGGTATAATCAAATCCTGATGCACCCCGAATATCAAGAAAAAAATGCCTTCATGACGAACAAAGGGATCTACTGCTATAAGGTGATGTCATTCGGACTTAAAAATGCAGGGTCGACATATCAGAGGCTCGTGAACAAAATGTTCGAACCACTTATAGGGAAGACAATGGAGGTGTACATTGATGACATGTTGGTAAAATCGAAGGAATCCAAAGATCACGTGCATCATCTACGAAAGGCTTTCGAAGTGCTGAATAAGTATCAAATGAAGCTAAACCCAGCAAAGTGCACCTTCGGAGTAGCATCTGGAAAATTCCTAGAGGAATCGAGGCAAATCCCTCGCAAATAAGGGCCGTAAAGGGGATCGCACATCCGCGGAGCCCGAAAAAGGTTCAAAAGCTCACGGGCAGATTAGCAGCCCTCAGCCGTTTCATCTCAAGATATTCCGACCGAACGTACGAGTTCTTTCAAGTGCTTCGGAAAGGAAAAAGATTCGAGTGGACAGACGAGTGCGCAAGAGCACTCGAGTGCCTAAAAGATTATCTAACCAGCCCGCCACTCCTGTCTAAGCCCGAGAAAGCAGAAACCCTACTACTCTAACTGTCGGTATCCGAGCACGCACTTGGAGCAGCGCTAGTCAAAGAAGTAAATGGGAAGCAATATCCCGTGCACTATGCGAGCAAGCCAATGCTCGACGCCGAGACAAGATACACGGCACTAGAGAAACTAGCATTAGCACTAGTCACAGCATCGAGGAAACTACGACCCTACTTCGAATCACATCCCATCAAGGTGGTGACCTCCTATCCGTTGCGAACTGTCTTTTCAAAGCCGAGCTTGTCCAGTCGACTATTAAAGTGGGCAGTGAAAATCGGAGGCTATGGCCTCAAATTCGAACCGCGCACCACAATCAAGTCACAAGTATTGGCAGATTTTGTAGCTGAGTTCACGGCAGGGCTACAGTTAGATGCGGAAAAGGAGGTCGCGAGCTTGGAAGTCGGCGAACCAGCTAAAGAGCCATGGATTCTCCAAGTAGACGGATCAAGTAATATGCACGGCAACGGAGCCGACATCAGACTACATAGTCCATGGGGGGAATTATTTGAAAGAGATATCTGCCTGAACTTCGAGGCAACAAACAACGAAGCAGAATATGAAGCATTAGTTTGTGGAATGCAGCTCGCAAGGGAACTAGGGGCTCGCCGCCTACAAGTGCACGGAGATTCGCAATTAGTGATAATGCAAATGGAGGACCACTTCCAAGTCAAGGAACCACGACTCCAGAAATATTGCACCCTCGCACGAGAAATACGGAATGAATTCGACGAATGCGAAGTAAAACACATTACGCGAGAAGAGAACGCAGAGGCCGATGCACTAGTGAACTTAGCCTCTACTAAAGTAAGCAAGCAGGGCAAGCCAATCATCATAACCTGGGCCGAGGAGCCAGCCACGCACAGGGCCACAGAAATCATGGACATAGCTCTTGGCAACTCGTGGATCGAACCGATACGGAAATATCTCGCAGACGGAATCCTGCCCGAAGACAGAACTGAAGCAGTGCACCTCACCAGAGCAACGGCCAAATATACAATCCATAACAAAAACTTATATCGGCGATCTGTTGAAGGACCGTTGCTCAAATGCCTCGACCCTACCGCGGGGCAGGTCGCCCTAATGGAAATACATGAAGGTGACTGCAGAAGCCACCAAGGGGCTCGATCGCTGGCGCACAAAGTTATATCGACAGGATTCTACTGGCCAACACTACGAAAAGATGCAAAAAATTACGTACGCAGCTGCGACGCGTGTCAAAAATTTGAAGTGACTAATCAAAGCCATGCAGAACCACTCCACGCCACGATCGCGGCCTGGCCCTTCATGGCTTGGGGGATGGACATAGTAGGAAAGCTTCCGAAAGGAGTCGGGCAGAAAGAATATATACTGGTAGCAACCGACTACTTCACAAAATGGGTCGAAGCAGAGGCTTTTGCTAACGTAAGAGAACAAGAAGTAATCAAATTCCTATGGACCCACATCCTATGCAGATTCGGGATACCAAAAGAAATCAAAACAGACAACGGAACTCAGTTCACGGGACAAAGAGTACAAGAATTCTGCGACCAATACAACATCAAGTTGGTATTTTCAACGCCAAGGTATCCGGAGGCGAACGGGCAGGCCGAGTCGACGAACAAGACGATCATGGCCACGATGAAGAAAAGACTCGCAACTCACAAGTCTAAGTGGGTAGAGGAACTCCCTGGAGTCCTGTGGTCATATCGAACCACTCCCAGAACCTCGATAGGAAGCTCACCGTTCGCCCTAGCATATGGTGAAGAGGTTGTCATCCTTGCAGAAGTTCGAGCAGGAAGCCTGCGCGTGGAGATTTTCCAAGAGATCGAAAACAATGAGAAACTGATGAAAAACTTGGAAATAATCGATGAGCAGAGAGACCAAGCACTGCTTAACATGGCCCAGAGGAGGAAGCAGGTCGAGAGATTCTTCAACAAGAAAGTTCACTTGCGCACCTTCGAGGAAGGAGATTGGGTGCTCAGAAGGGTGTTCCAAAATACAAAAGACCAAAGCCAAGGGAAGCTCGCACCAATGTGGGAAGGACCCTACAAGATCACCAGAGTCGTAGGTCGAGGCGCCTACCACCTTGAAGCTCATGACGGAAGAGAAATTGGGAACAGTTGGAACGTCAAGCACCTAAAGAAGTACTACTTTTGAGGGCCTAAGATCGACGAACTCGATCCCACAGATACGCTCATCTTTCTAATAATTCTTTTATTTATGTCTATTCCTTACGATTTCAATTCACTCCGAATTCTTGAACATCTACTAACTTGAGCGTCGGAGGGGCGATGCCAAACTCTCACGATTGTCCTGCAGCAATCTACGGCCAATCTTAGAGGCTCGGAAACACAAAGGTCAAACTGAGCTCATCACAGATAATGTTTCCTAACCTGCCCTATCTCTTTTAAATTACGATTTAACTTTCAAAAATGTAATACTAACTTAGGCATCAGAGGGGCGACGTTGTCTCGTCATAATTATTTTTGTTTCGCAGTAAGCCAGCAAGAATATCATCCAAACTTCAAGAACAAATAACAAAAACCAGAGTATATGCGAAATAAAGCATAAAAGCTCGAAGCAGTTCGAAATCACAAATTTAAGGTTCGAAGTAAACAAAAGACAACAAAGTTTGAGAAAACAGCGATCAGGCTGCGGCATCAGGATTGAGAGTGACGTTCGGATTGGGCACCGGGCCGAAGACAGGATTGTCCAGCACTGGAGTTCGATCAGTATGGCTCGATTCCTATTGCGACTCCTGCTGGTTGACTTGGTCCAGCCCTTCCCCTTGCTCCTCGATCTTCTCCTCCTCCTTCTCAAGCTCCAGCTCGTCGAGGAAGCTCAAATCGAGGTCCGGGTACTTCGCCCCTATCCTCCCCCGGACCTCGCTTTCCACCTGTTTGGAGAGCGTCTGCAAAAAGGTTAGACCGGGACGTGTCACGAGTATGAGAGAAAAGAGCCAAGTACGAGAAGTACCTCGTACGTTTCGGCGAAATATGGGGAGGTAATGAGCGCCCCAAAATCGAGACCCTCACCGGACTGCAGCAAGGCAATCCTCTCCTCGTATTTTTGGACCTCGGCCGAGTAGCTCTCTCTTTGAACCTTGAGCTGAGAATCTATCGAGGTGAGCTGATCGTTTCTCGTCCTCAAGTCAGCCAGCACCTTGTCGCAATCAGCTCGCACCTCTGCAGCCCTCTTCCGCTGGTCACTGAGCTCGGCCCGCACAGTCTCCGCCTCCTTCATAGCGGCCTCGACCCTCTCCTCTGCAGCGCTCAGCTTTTCGTTCAGAGTATCCACATACTTCTTCGAGGAGTCTGACTCCTTGCGAAGTTGATAGATCTCTCCGGCGCACTTCTCAGCAAAAATGTTAAGTTCGCACAGGATGGAATCGAGCTCCATTTGAGCCTGCGATGTCATAACAAGTCAGAAATTGCACAGCGAACGAACGGCGCAGAAACCCAGAATCATACCTGCAGCTGGCAAAGTTGATAGCGCTCCAGGCGCGCTAGGGCAGTCCCCGTCTGGGCAGCCAATGGTTGGCCCAACAAAAGTTGGCGAGCCCGGACCAGGAAGGTGTCCACCAACGAATCCGGAGGTGTGGTAGAGGCAACAATAGACTTGCCAAGGTCCTCCCGGCGTGTCTCGCGCTCCAAAGAGCGATGCCGCCTTCGACGCCCGGATTGTTCGGGCTCCTTCTCCCTACATCTTCCCCGATCCTCGACCCCTTGCAAGGCATCGTGGCGGGTCGAAGGGCGGGAATCTTTGACCGCGGACTCCCCTTGAGGCCGGAAGGGAGGAGGGGGAGGTGGTGGGGGAACTTGATGCCCAGACTCCAGGGTCGGGCGCTTCAGAGGATTTTGAGAACGATGTCGGGCCTCCTCTTCCTCCCGCGCCCTCTTCTTCTCACAAAGGGCCTCCGCGACCCGTTCAGCGGACACGTAGGGGCGGCGGGAGCTGGTCATTTCTTCAGTGAAGGGAGTGGCTCGGAGCTCGTTGTTAAAAACAGCCTCCGCAGTAACCGACCTGCCGTTCCTGATGATCAGCCAGTGGCGGTCGCTCTCTGACACGTCGTAGGCTCGATCTACTCGAGCCTGCTCCTCGGGTGTAAGCTCTGTTCGGGGAGGACCTGAAAGGACAATAAGATAAACAAAAGGTCAGACCCAGCACTATGCGAACTATGAAGTTCACCAAAGGAAGCGTCGACCCACTAATCGGACTTCCACCCTGACAAAGGAACTCGGGGGCCCCTTCATCCAGCTTTAGGTAGAAAAAACGTCATCCACCACCCCGGAGAGTTGGTCGGAGCCTTCTTTATTAACGTCGACTTCCCGCGAGACCAATGCGTGAAGTAGTAATAATGCTTATCAGGACTCTGGTTGATCCGGTACATGTGGTGCTACTCACGGGCAGTAGGGAGACCCAAATTCAGGTCGAGCCACACCAGTAGCACCCCAACAAGGTGACACCACCCGTTGGGAGACAGCTGGAAGGGGGAGAGGTTGTAGGACCCTAGCACCTCGCTGAAAAAAGGGTGTACGGGCAGGCCCGACCCGTTCTCCATGGCCGCTGTGTAGAAGGCTGCGAACCCCGGGGGCGGGTCGAAACATTATTGGAGGATCGGGGCACCGAATACTTCACCCCATTGCACGGGACGGAGATGGCAAGAGCCTTCATCATCTCCCGGGTGACCGTAGACACAGCCCCAAGAACACGGTGAGTCCTCCAATCGGAGGGAAGGACATAATCGCCGGTGATTTTCGGCTCCTCAAGGTCTACCACCGTCGGGCGACTGCCCGAACCAGACGCTTCCCCGACAGCCCGGGACTGGTCTAACCCTCGGAAGGCCTCCAACAAAACCTGGTGATCGCACGGATCAGAACCAGAACTCCCATCCGATGGAACCTTCGCCCCGCTCGACCCCAAAAACTCCGGGCCTTGAAACACCAGACTCCAGTCGGGGCCCACAAAATCAAGAGGGTTCGGAACCCTAACCGGAGAAGGAGTAAATGGCGGCGTCAAATTCACGCCCCCAGATTGGGAACCCTCGCGGTTCTGGGAATCAGAGCTCGACGAACTCATCGCTCACACAATAAAACAGATCTTGGAGAAATAAGAGGTTAACCTAAATCGAAAAAGGGGGGAAAGAAAAGAGCCCCGGTCAGCCCTACTTTTCACCAGGAGTCCCAAAAATGCAGGAAGCCCGACCCCACGAGGATTCAACAAAGCAAACAAAAACATAGATATTAACGGAATGCATTACCTTCGATTAGGCGGAAGAATGGTGACCCACGGAAGAAGTTGAAAGAACGTCGCATAATAGCCGGAGAAGACGAATGATCGCTCGAAATCGCCTAGAGAAGATGAAGGAACAGTTGCATTGGTAAAAGTGAAAACAGTGCGCGTCCCAAACGACGATTATACCTCAGCACCTTCTCAACTCCCCCAAACTGACCCCCGCTTTCGCGTAAATTACGCAACTGCCACCTAACTTTGCCGCCCAAAACCCGAAAGCACCTCGCAAAAAGCAGGTCGCACAAAGCAGTTCGACAGAACACAGAACGACGTAAATGCAATAGCAAAGGGGGCTCGAATACCCCTGAGAAAGACAACAAGGGCTCCGCGCTCGAATGTACGACGAATATCGTCTGCAAACTTATAAAAAGACCCCATACTACGAACACATTAAGTTCATTGTGGCTCCCCAGGTGGCCAAAAACAGAAATGAGGCAGAACCCGAACTGCCCAGAATACCATCGCGGATTTGGGCCCGCGGTGACGACACCCGCAGCAGCTTCCTGGGGCTGCGCGGGCGACGACCCCCACAGAGGAATTGGTCCTCTGAGCCGAGAGGTGTCCACAAACACCCAAAAAACAATGCCGGACCGCCCACAAGGTAGTCCGAAGGGCCAAAACTGGGGACATGAATCAAGTAAAAGTAAATTCGATCTTCATTTTTTAGCTCGACAGGTCATGACAGACATAACCAGCCAAGCCAAAGGGGCTATTGTTGGGACCTGATCGAATCCGGCCCATTTAGAATTTCGGTAATGGGCTGATGATGAATCCGGCCCAGGACAACCAAGCCATACTAGCTCATGATAACTAAAGCTCGAGTCAAACCGCAACCCGACAAGAGGGAGAAAAAGCTCGCTGAGGCCAGGGGTAGTTCGATTGACTCAAAAAGTAGTCCGAATACCAGAAAGGAAGTTCGAAGCATAAACGTCAACCCTCTAAGGCAAACCGCTACCGACCTCGAAGAAGAAAGAGCCCGCCAACGGCTAATAAGCGATATTTGGGGAAGATTCAAACTACCAGACGGGTGGACCACTCCGATTATCTCGGAGACGCCCCCTAACCATTAAGCGCAGACCTCGGAAACCCTAGGAATGTCCCGCCCCTATAAATACCTCCTT